>JASEVX010000245.1:0-263402 GCA_031761405.1 Serripes groenlandicus
GAGAGTGAAGAGAGAGAAATAGAGAGAAAGATAGAGAAGGACAGACAAACGAATGTTTAATAAAAGATGTAATGAAATAAATCAATAAAGGGTGTTTTTGAAAATTACCTATTCCTGACACATCAAATGGGGAATAATAAATCGATTACACGCAAACGCATATATAGATATCTGGCATATTTCAGAAATAGGAAAGATAAGAATGAACGATAGAGAGAGAGAGAGAGAGAGAGAGGAGAAGAGAATGAGAGAGAGAGAGAGAGATGAGAGAGAGTAGAGAGAGAAGTAGAGAGAGAGAGAGTGAGAGAGAGAGAGAAGAACGAAGAGATTGAGAGAGGGAGGAAGAGAGAGGGAGATGAGAGAGAGAGAAGGTGAGAAGGGAGAGAGAGAGAGATAGAGTGATAGAGAGAGAGAGAGACGAGAGAGAGAGAGAGAGTAGAGAAGAGAGAGAGAGAGAAAGAGCTAGCAAGACAGAGATAGATAGAGAGAGAGAAAGAAGAGAGAGAGAGAGAGAATAGACACACACACACACACACACACACATACACACACACACACACCACACACACACACACACACACACAACACACACACACACACACACACACACACACACACACACACACACACACACACACACACACACACACACACACACACACACACAAAACACACACACACATCACACACACACACACACACACACTACACACACACACACACGCGCGCACACACTCACACACACATCCACCAAACCACCCACCCGATACACACCCACCCACCCACTCACTCGCGCAACTACACTGTCTGATTTACACGATTTACAATTTTCTCACTTACTACATCCATTACTTAAGAGTTCTAGTGTATTTTATACATATTTACAATGAATTTCAACACATAGTCAACGCTGTCTGGTGAAGGTATACTCTCATTTCTAGACAAATATGTTTGTATGGACAGATCGTATATCTGCCTAGCCTCAATGGCCTGCGTATGCCATGGAAGGTTATACTATCACAGAAATGTTCATGACGAAATTATCAATCTATACATTTATATTGTTAAATAGAAATTCATATAGAAAATGCTATTACATACCAACTATCCTGCACACTGGTTTATAACCGTCCCATTTACCATCCTCTTCCGCATGTAATGATGCTGTCACCTGTCATAGCATATCCAATGATACACGTATAGTTGGCGGTTGCGTTAAATGATGTCACATTATGATTGACAATACCGTGTGTCATTTCTGTCGGTTTTCCACAATCTGAATAAAATGATGCCATGATATGTTATCGACTTGGATGGTTGAAAATGGTCCACAATCCTAATAATTATCTCCCTATGTTATAGGTAGGTGTCGCATCAATTACCACTTTTGCTATCCCGTACTCATACAGTACCAATACTATAAGTTTAATTAGCACTGTGCAAATACAGTGACCTGTTTGACTTGTTTAATTCGTTATTTCTGGCATACCACATGCATCACTCTCAGGATATGTAGTGGTACAAATAACCAGTGTCACAACGTATATGTCACTGTTGAGTCAAATCATGTGAAATTATAATTGATTAAGTAATGCTGTTACATATCCACTAACATACATTTAGGAATATCGTAGAATTAGTTATCGTGCCGTTATAGTTTATGTGGCTATTTTCAATATCCGATGGTTTTTCACAACATGAATAACATTTTTGTAAATTTAGTGTTTATATATATAATAAGTAATCTAAACATATGTTGATAGAAGCTTGGCAAAGTATTTTTGTCAACATCTTAAATATAATTATGCATTCATGAATACATCGTGAAATGCGTTTATAGATCAAACATGTTTCCCCTATCCCCTTCTTAATGCGTTATACCATAATTTACTTTAATGAAACAACTCTAGACTATTAAGATAGCATTTACAAAAAGATTAACAGTAGCTTTTAATATATAGTATGGTAAATGTGCATGGAAAACGTTTTTAAGTGATACTTATGAAATAATATAGTCATCGCTATCGTGGAACATTAATGTAAATCAACAAATTTCAAACCTCAATGGTTACACCTTCTTCATTTTTACAGGAAGAACGGCTTATATCAGCTGAATTACTTCTCAACTTTGAAATAATCCCCCAACAAATTGGGTCATGCATTATATAATAAAGAAAACACTGAAATATTAGAATTCCAATCATTTTGCACACAATCGTGCTGTGACATAACTGTTTTCCCGCATTTCCCCCCTTTATAATCAAACCAGGTCAACACACCTACAACTTTTCAAATCAAACAGTTCAGGTGCATCTTATACATGTTTACAATGAACTTCAACTCATCGTCATATAGTCGATGCCTTCTGGTGAAGGTATATGATCATTTCTAGACCAACACAATTTTAGGGACTACTCAGCTGTATATCTGCCTGGCTCGCGGATGTCATTTGACCTTTTTACTTAAACTTAAACAAGTTGTGGGTTTTCTCCGAATACAAGTGTATAAAGTTATAAAATGAATCGAAGCTTTTGAATGGAAATAAAATACGCATTTTGGATTTTTTTTTCAACATTTAAATATATATTTTAGAGATTTGCCAAGATATTTTAAATGTCATCTGCTGCCGATTTGTTATATGCTGGAGAGGGTCAACTTTAGGTGATATTTGTGTTTAAAGAATTGTAACAAGAGAAAGTTGATGCAATGCATCAATGTCGCCGGAAATCCATACTGCAGTAATGCATTACACTTACATTATAGTAGTTGAAAAAACAGTTATCAAATAAAGGGAATATTGGAACATCAGGGGTGGTGTCAAGTGAAAAAGTATCATAACTTGCATTTTCTTGTCAACGGAGTGAATGTCCTTCATTGAAATATAATTGAAGCCTTTCATTGTTTATGATTAATCTCCATTCTAAGGTAGGTTGACCATACACACAGCCAACTAATTATTGATCATAAACAGGAAATGAGTAATCTTGCCAATCATTAGTCTACTTATGTTTTAAAATGATATAATGATGAGCACCCTTGTGTCAATGATGCATAACAATATGCAGATCGCAAGCAAAAATGACACATTTAAAATTGTCAAGGACGAAATAATGTTGTACGAAAGACCCGATTCGTTTCTTGTTCGCATAGTTGTCGTTCTTTACACTCTCTTTATATGCAGAGAGTATGTTTTAAAATGATATAATGATGAGCGCCCTTGTGTAAAATGATGCATAACAATATGCAGATCGGAAGAAAAATGCCTGTAGGGAATCTAATGACACATTTAAAATTGTCAAGGACGAAATAATTTTGTAGGAAAGACCCGATTCGTTTCTTCTTCTCATAATTGTCGTTTTTTACACTCTCTTTATAGACAGAGAGTATTCATTCAAAGTAATTCTTATATTAAAACCAGTTTTATCTCAGTTTGTTCCTTTCGTCATTTGTTTCGAACCAAATAATCATTTAAAATCACCTTTAGTTACCTATTTGTAAGTGAGTGTAAAGAACGGCTCATTGCAAAGGAGATTTATCTACGCAGTCGGTATTCGGTAGTCACTTGATCAACATATTTAGCTTAGAAATAGCTCCTATTTTAGATATTCATGGATTAACATTATTAAATGATTTCTACACAAATCAATACATCTCTTTTAACATGAAAATAACATTCAGTAAGTTAAAATTGCTATTAAAAGGAGAATTCGAAGTGATTTTTATCTCGATACTGACACATAACAGGCTGCAGCTAAATAAGACAAAAAACATAAATGCGAGTCAAAATAAAGAAACGGCAATTACTTAAAACATAGGATTATTTATTTCATTTTAGATGTGTCATAACTAAGTGTTTTTAAACAATCACAATTGCAATATGTTCAAGATATTTATATTTTTCTTTTCTAATAATAACTCTCCTCCCATGTCATTTCCGAAAAGCTATTAAAAATATAAGTCGCGGGCTTCTGCCCGGCGACTTATAATTACCTTCCATAAATTTTCATGACACATGAACTGAATAAAATGATGACATGTTATTTTACAGACTTAGGTGGTCAGAAATGGTTCATTATCCCAGGGACATAGATAAGATGAATACATAACTAAGTTGTATACTAACATATCACACGTCTTAACATTTGTAGCAAGTAAACCTCAAAAACAATTGAAGATATGAAAATAACAAAGATATTTTCTGGAAGTTTAAACATTCTACTATTGCAATAGATAAACATATTTTAATACGCTACATGTTTTGATTATATTTTATACTTATGAATAATGTCAGTCTATTACTTTTTCTAACAAAATCAATAAAATTCAGAAATCACAATACCTGTGTCTACTAAACCAGTCATTTTTAAAAATGCAAAGAAATTCCAGTTGTTCAATGTATCTTTAACTTTAGTTAAAATGTTAAGCTTTCAGAATATGTATGTTTTTTTTGTTTATGTGCCAAATGTGACTTAAAAGTTTTATTTGCTTCAAAATGTGAAAATAGGGATAATTTTATTTCTCCATGTGATATTTCAACCAGATAACAGGTGTACAGGTGGAGATACTTATCCCTCTTATGTACGTCCCTGATTATCCTAACAAATATTTTCGTTAATTATATATATTTGTTGCATGAATTACAACCTCTAAATAACTGCTATAAAAGCTGCTGGAGAGGGTCAACTAAAGTCTTGTTATAATAACCTTACATAAACTTTCATGACACATTGATCAATCTATTTATATGTATTGTTCACTAAAAGATTTTATAGAAAATGCTATTACATACCAACTATCCTGCACACTGGTTTATCACCGTCCCATGTACCATCCTCTCCGCATGTAATTATGTCGTTTCCTGTCATATTATATCCAATGACACACGTATAGGCGGCGGTTGCGTTAAATGTTGTTACATTATGACTAACAAGACTGTGTGCCACATCTGTCGGTTCTCCACAATCTGAATACAATGATGACATGTTATTTTACCGACTTAGGTGATCGAAAATGGTTCATTATCCCAGGGACGTAGGTAAGATGAATACGTAACTAAGTTGTATACTAAAATATCACACGTCTTAACATTTGTAGCAAGTAAAACATAACAACTATTGAAGATATGAAAGTAACAAAGATGTTTTCTGGAAGTTTTAAGGTTCTACTAATGCAACAGATAAAACTATTTTAATACACTACATGTTTTGAGAATATTTTATCCTTATGAATAATGTCAGTCTATTACTTTTTCTAACAAAATCAATACAATTCAGAAATCACAATACCTGTGTCTACTAAACCAGTCATTTTTAAAAATGCAAAGAAATTCCAGTTGTTCAATGTATCTCTAACTTTAGTTGAAATGTTAAGCTTTCAGAATATGTATGTTTTTTTTTGTTTATGTGCCAAATGTGACTTAAAAGTTAAATTTGCTTCAAAATGTGAACATTTGGATAATTTTATTTCTCTATGCGGTATTTTAACCAGATGTGACTTAAAAGTTTTATTTGCTTCAAAATGTGAAAATTGGGATAATTTTATTCCTCCATGTGATATTTCAACCAGATAACAGGTGTACAGGTGGAGTTACTTATCCCTCTTATCTACGTCCCTGATTATCCTAACAAATATCTTCCTTACTTATATATATTTGTTGCATGAATTACCACCTCTAAATAACTGATATAAAAACTGCTGGAGAGGGTCAACTAACTAACCGTACTTTAGGTGATATTTGTGTTCTGAGATTAAAGTGTTGTTATAATAACCTTCCATAAACTTTCATGACATATTGATCATTCTATTTATATTTATTTTTCACTATAAGATTTTATAGAAAATGCTATTACATACCAACTATCCTGCACACTGGTTTATCACCGTCCCAAATACGCATTTTGGAAAAAAATATTTTCATCATAAATATATTATATGGAGATTTGCCAAGATATTTTAAATGTCATCTGCTGCCGATTTGTTATATGCCTGAGAGGGTCAACTAACTAACCATACTTTAGGTGATATTTGTGTTTAAAGAATTGTTATAATAACCTTGCATACATTATCATGGCACATTGATCAATCTATTTATATGTTTTGTTCACTACAAGATTTTATAGAAAATGCTTTTACATACCAACTATCCTGCACACTGGTTTATCACCGTCCCATATACCATCCTCTCCACATGTTATTATGTCGTTTCCTGTCATATTATATCCAATGGCACACGTGTAGGTGGCGGTTGCGTTATATGTTGTTACATTATGACTAACAAGACTGTGTTCCACTTCTGTCAGTTCTCCACAATCTGAATAAAATGATGACATGTTAATTTACCGACTAAGGTGGTAAAACAAATATCTTCCTTAATTATATATATTTGTTGCATAAATTTCCACTTTCGATATCCAGGATATATGCAGGCCTGATACTGTTAGCTTAATTAACACTGTATAAATCACCTACTGAATTGACGTCGTTTGATGTGTCCACTTCTTTATTTATTTGCATACACACGGTATATAGTCTTGTTCTCCTTTTAAATAGTAGGCACATGTGTATGTTACTGATGAGACAAATGTTATTAAATTATACTTGATTGAGTAATGATATTACATACCCACTAACTGACATTTAGGAATATCACCAACCCATGTACCGTTCTGACCACATGTAGTCGTGTTGGTTCCTATCAGATAGTGACCAACTTCACATTTATATATCGCCGTAGAATTAGTTAACGTGTCGTTATAATTGACGTGACCGTTCTCAATATCCGATGGATTTCCACAACCTGTACATTAATTTGTAAATAATGTGTTTATATCTAATAATTATCTGTCTAAAACAATAATCATTTTTAGCTTGACAAAGTTTTTATTTAAAAACATCTCAAATATAATTATAGATACATGAATACACCGTGAGTATTTTTTTTTATAAATAAAGCATGATTCTTCTATGTGCTTAATATAAATGTATACTATGCTATAATCCACTAAAACAACTTATAAAGTAAACATTTACAATAGATGAAGGTAACTCTTGAGTTTTAAAGTGAAACTTCTGAAATCTTTCAATCATCGCTACCTTGGAAAGTGAACACACACACATCAAATCTCGACATCATCTCCAAAACCTGTGATTCTCTTAACAGTTATGTCAAATTGAAACTGCTTCTATCTTAAATCAGAGTTTATTAACACATATGACTACTTGTAAATAAAGTATCTATAGCATTGCGTAATTCTTACCAGAGCGACAAATCCCAGTCGTCGTGTTACATGGTTCTCCATTGCAATCACACTCTTGAGTGCAATTATCACCAACGTAAAGGTCGGGACAGTCTGTAAAAAAGGTATTACACTGTTGTTGTTGTTGTTGTTGTTGTTGTTGTTACATCACTAGTATTTACATATGTCATAACCATTCTTTAGTTTGGACATATTGTAAGCATAATTTAAGAAATTGAATTGAACTCACATACACTGTTTATTTTAAAATGAAAGAATAATAAATGAAATGTCTCTACGGAAATGTGAATTTGTTTACCTAATTGGGAACAATACTAACATGTTTGCTTAAAACAACGGTACAATAAATGTTTTGATTTGATGAATAATATTAGCTACAACATTAATATAATGGAACAATCGAGGTCTAGAGAATAGCAGAGGTTTATCCCTGCACAGCGTAAATATTCCGTTGCGTTTTATGGCAATTCTTCCATCTACAACCAAAAAAGGTTTCCATGAACCGTACTGTGAGTTTACATCTTTGCGCTTATTTATTGGAAAGACAATACTTTACAAAAGCATGGTGAAATTAAAATATGTAACTGCTATGACTATGAATATGTAAATGCTGTAGGGTAAGTATTATTTCAATCTACAAGTATATCACATCAAAGTTAGATTGTTCAGTGTTTACATATGTTCGTTAAGAGAGGTAGAACGTCGCCACTTAATATATAGGTCATATCATATACATGTATATATCAAGTTCGAATTCCATGAGACCGGGTCAGAACATTTAGATTCTGCATACAGCCTGTGCTAGTACTGGTTGACTCTCCAGGAAGCAGACTTCAATAGTGATTTATGTAAAGTGTAACAACCTGCTCCACAAGCGTTTCAAAAAATGTCACATGACGTTCAATTGATTTGCTTCTGAGACATTTATTTCATACAGTAATATTCTGTAAACATATCGTATTGTTTCTACGACAACAGCGCATTATGTATGGAACATAATTGTGTTACGTTCATCATCCAATCTACTTTAATGCTAACTTAAAATTAGGATATAGTATCAGTAGTACTGATCAGTACTCTAGCCCTTAACACACATGACGTGATTATTGACATGAGTTCTATTTTGTTAGCAACAGGAAGTCATTTTGTATATTATCTATTATAACACATTTGCTGAAAATGATTAGAAGCAGTACGTGGCGGTCATATTATATTTTATTTCTAGAATGACATTAGATTGAATAGGCCTCTATCAGTTTATATCTAGAACCTCTGATCGTCGTACTGCTAATCGAAATATCAGGGCTTGTTTTCGTACTGCTGACCGAAGTATCAGCGCTTGTCGTCGGACTGCTGAACAAAGTATCAACGCTTGTCGTCGTACTGCGGAACGAAGTATCAGCGCTTTTCGTCGTACTGCTGAACGAAGTTTCAGCGCTTGTCGTCGTACTGCTGAACGAATTTTCAGCGTTATCGTCGTACTTCTGAACGAAGTATCAGTGCCTGTTATCGAACTGCTGAACGAAGTATCAGGACGTGATGTCGTAACGCTGGTCGAAGTATCAGGGCGTGATGTTGTAACGCTGATCGAAGTATCAGTGCGTGATGTCGTACTGCTGATCAAAGTACCAGGGTTTGCCATCGTATTGCTGATCGAAGTATCAGGGTTTGTTATTGTACTGCTGAACGAAGTATCAGGGCTTGTTTTCGTACTGCTGACATAAGTGTCAGCGCTTGTTGTCGTACTGCTGACAGAAGTATAAGGGCGTGATATAGTACTGCTGGTCGAAGTATCAGGGCGTGATGTCGTACTGCTGATCGAAAAATCAGGGTTTGTTATCGTACTGCTGAACGAAGTATCAGAGTTTGTTATCGTACTGCTGAACTAGGTTTTAGGACGTGATGTCGTACTGCTGATCGAAGTATCAGGGTTAGTAGTCGTACTGCTGAACGAAGAATTAGGGCGTGATGTCGCACGGCTGATCGTAGTATCAGGGTTAGTAGTCGTACTGCTGAACGAAGAATCAGGGCGTGATGTCGCACGGCTGATCGTAGTATCAGGGTTAGTAGTCGTACTGCTGAACGAAGAATCAGGGCGTGGTGTCGCACGGCTGATCGTAGTATCAGGGTTAGTAGTCGTACTGCTGAACGAAGAATCAGGGCGTGATGTCGCACGGTTGATCGTAGTATCAGAGTTAGTAGTCGTACTGCTGAACGAAGAATCAGGGCGTGATGTCGCACGGCTGATTGTAGTATCAGTGTTAGTAGTCGTACTGCTGAATGAAGAATCGGGATTGGATGTGGTACTACTGATCGAAGTATCAGCGCTAGTTGTTGTTCTGTTCGTCGTACTGCTGACCGGAGTATTATGAACTGTGGTCGTACTGCTGACCGAAGTACCATGGTTTGTTGTCGTATTTCTGGACGGCGAACAACCTCCAACCAAGGACATTCTGTATTTTGCCTCTAAATGAGGACAACTAAAAGAAATACTGTGATAGTTTATAAAATGGGGCTGTTACCAACATGTTTGTTGTGTTGTATTTGTGTGATCGTAGTTAATTTACCAAAACAAAGAACTTACACAATTATGGACTTCTTCCGGAGGTCGCGCAATGCTACACACTCGACCCGTGTCACCTACAAATGAGGTCTGCGGTTTTTAGATATCTCATTTTTTTAAGACAAATTATGAATATTGAGACATAATAGGACATGTCTGCAGCATAAGATCATAAACTCTTCAAAATGGGATTATTTTCTCTACTTTTTACAGAGAAAACAAGATTGCAAGGAAAAGAGTGGTTATAACATTTTGTCGTCACCTTTTAAATAAACTAAAAGCAAAGTGTTTATAGATGATATATATATAGATTATGCTCTGCTGCTGTAATTTAAGAAAGCATTGAACTCAACACTTTTAAATACAGCTGACAATCACCCGTTCTCTCAGCCTTGATGAATTGCCGCAGTAGTTCCACCAATTATATATATTGGAACCACACTCAGTCTGTTCTACTCTCTTCTGATTTCCTATTACAATATTATTTCATTATACTCTTAATCTGTTTTACTACTTGGTCTGAAATTGCTTCATTAATAATTGTATCATCTGTTATTACCCTGTCAAACCGTTTCAAAGCAAAGTCAATCATTAGTGCATCTGTAACATTTTGTTCTTCTATATTTTCATGTTCAATGTGATACTCTCTGTTTTCTTGCTCATGGTCATCATCATTATGGGGTACTGATTATTTATTGTGTTCTTCTATGTCAGTAACACTTGGCTGATCAATCTGTTTCTCACTAGTGATTTCAAGATCTAACACATCACATACGAATAGTGACGTCAGAGCCATATCATCTTCGCTAGCCAATGCTTCTTCGTACATTAGCATTCTCATAAGTCATTATGGTAATATGATGGACAAAATGTCCGTTGCTTGCGAATATGGAGCCATTTGGACTATTCCATGAACTTTTAGAGCCCTAGATACAGCTTTACTAGAAAGCACATGACCTACAGGTTTTACTCCATAGACTGTTGTTAGTACTTGATATGGTCATGAATCATTCATTATATGTCCGATTGCGTCTAGGAGACTCATCTCCGTATGAAATGCCCTCAAATTGACAACTACTTTACCAAGATCGATGATGGCAGGCTCTGCACTAACGAACGTAGTGGTTTTAATCCATCGAATGTCAAAACTAGAGTAGTGTCATATCTCTTTGCGTGCTCATACCCAACAGAGTGTAGAATAAATACATGTTTCATCAGCTTGGTTAAGGTCTATCCGTTCCATGATGTTCGATTAGCCTGTAATAGCCAAGTTGTTTATATAAGAGATTTATGATGGCTGTAGCACATCTTACATCTGAAAGATCGTGCAATGGTTCATAGGCAAGATCAGAACACTTTCTTGGACTGTAAAGTGATATATTCCCACTAGGAATGTGTCGTATAACTCTACCACATTGTTTAGCTGATGCAATAATTCCGATTCCATCGAAAGTTCCATGGTCATCAATAGTTTGAATGTTGTGAAGAGTTGATAATACATTTAAGTTGAAATTGTGCAAGTAAGAAAAGGTTATATCATAAGAAACAAATGTTATGCTATTAAATCAGTTTTTTCTGGCGGTCATGTTGCCTTTAGTCGGCCATATTGGTTTAATATAATGTCAAATCTGCTAAAAGCCTAGATGACACACCAAAATACTTAAATGCAAAGCTTTGACCTTATCAGAAATAAGTAAACATGATATAAATTGATTCAATAAAATCCCTAGTTTAGTTTCAATTTTTCAACGTTTACCCCAAAAATAAAGAAAACGCACAAGCAGATTTCAGTAGATTCCAGGTATTGACATCGACACATTATACAGATTGCACACACAAACAATATTTTCTGTAGGATTTATTTATTATATTTGCCAATATGTCCAATAGATACCCTCTTCTAGTAGTACTATTCGCGAGTATAGTCTAGGAAATTCTGTACGTTTCTAAGTATTTTTCACCGTTCGTCATGCTCACAGGACGAAGGAGACGGAAACAAACAAGTTTTTTCTCTTGGTAATCTCGGCTCTACGAGTGCAATAGGATGGGGTCTTGACTTCTTATGAAAATGCGGGAATAAGAATTTAATACGCTCGAACAAAAACTGTCAGAACCGCCTTTACTTGCCATTGCTAAATTTGACTTTACGTTATACAGTTATGCCACTATCCTGGTAGGTGTAAACATTCGTATCGTTTATCATGTACTTTCATCTGCGCGTGCTCTTTTTCATTGATGTTAATAGTATTTATAGGCCGGCATGCACTATGTCTTATTATATTGAGTACAGGCTCCGTTTGTATATACAATCATTATATGTATCCATTGACCCGAGTTACCTACACACACAGGATTGATTGTTGTAGTGAAGTACTGATAAGAGAAAGACATGCACATTATGGATAGGTGAGCTGGTCGCCTGAAGTTGCATGACCTAAAACTTGTTGAAAATAAAATTAACACAATCGATCAATACTCCACGTGATTAACAAAAGTAAGAGTGAAAGTCTAGCCCAAGAACACATAAGTTATCTACATTGATGAATGACAAAATACATATATTTTTTTATTTAAAAAGGACTTTATAAATTATAACAAAACGGCTTTAACGTTGATATTGTCACAATAACATGTCAATCAATAAAGAATAAATTATACATTCATGGATATATTAAATTGCAACACTCCATAAACTACCTACAGTGCCGGATATTTCGAGTTCTGAAGCGATGAATAATCAAATAAATTTGTAAACAGTTTTTCCTTTTCCTTTCAAAAAAACTATAATTATCTAGATTAGGATAGTGCAATAAAGTTAACGTTGATATATAAATACACATATTCCACTTCCGTTTTTAGTCTAATGCGTTTAAAAAGAATAAAAGTGTCTTGGGTCGTCATGTTTTTAAACTACAGTAGCTATCACACATATTGTGGATTGCAGAGAAGTTATAAAACAATCGATATAAAATCGAGGTCAGTCCTTTTTCTTCGATATAAGAAATGGTACCTGTACAAGACATTGCAAAACGTGTACATTTGTCAGTGTAGGCTCTATTACTTTTCTATTGTCTTCAATGTAACGGAGTAAGAGGTGAATGTCATGTGTTTACAATTGGTGACTTTACTACGAGAACATCAATAAATGCATATTTCATAATACAAGACAGCTATGATTGTTCAAACATCGCAGATAGAGTTAAGTCTTTGCGTAATAACACGTTCATAATATGTACTAGAGGTAAATAATTACTAAACATATGTAAAGAAAGCAAACATTTTAATGATCAAATATATGGTGACTTTCATGGTAAACTTCCATCCATTTAGTATAACAGAAATAGTGCCATTGATTACTGTTTAGCATCTGAAGAGGTGATCGATACTATAGTTTACTTCAATGTGGATGACACACTACTTTAATTACCAAATTACTCTTAAATATCAGTCAGAATACCATGTTAGTTGAGACGTGCCACTGCAAAATACATTAAAGTATTTATGACAAGTGTAGATACAGATTGGAAATCTGAATGTGTATCAGATATTTCCAAAAGGTTTCTGCGACTTAATTGTAATCAAGGTCAAACCTTACACAGTTTGATTTTTTCTGCACCGGTTAGAAATGCCATAAACTTAATTGTCATGGAACACGGCAAACATGTTTAATAGTGATAAAAAGACGATTTGTAATGTTGGCATTGAGAGGTGCTGAAACTCCGCTTTCCATTTTGTATTGGTACATTTTTCGTCTAATTGACCTACGACCACTCTTGATTAAAATCTTTACCATAGAGCACGTGACCTATTGTTCCCGCAGTTTTCTACCATTGTTGCCACGAAAGTGGAACCAATCTTCACGGAAGTGAAACCTGTGGGGTTTCTTATTTGTTTGGTTAATAACATTATAAAAGTCAAATATCTATCAATATAAAAGGTTGTTTAGACTTCATACAACTGAGTGACCCGGGGGTCTAGTGATTAACACGCTGGGCTGTCAATTCAGAAGTTTTGGGTTCAAATCCGGTACGGATTCTGGATTGTTATGAGGTGCTTCAAGTGTCTCCCACACAGATGTCAAGTACTGGTCCTCTCGGGAAAAAAGTGCCTCGCGTGACCATGGGGTCTTTTCGGAAAGTGCTAGGGTATCGCACCCAGAATTCCTTGTATCTAACTCTGCACCTGTCAGATGCTTGTATATGATGTGTAGACTATAGCATGGGGCCATAGAAGCTAAACGGCGTATGCTTTATCAGGGCAATTGGTTTCTATATATACAGCTGGTAGTGCACTTCGGACGAGATCAAACCGAAATACATGTGAAAACCCCCAAATACACCCTGAATCTAACTATGAACTAATCAGTATGGTGGTCGATATTTTTACCAAGATTTATATGAATACAATTTAAGTGCTTCTATGCTGCTTGAAGTTTCGATGAAATAGAAAACATTATTTATTGTGATCACTTGATCGTATTCGAGCCATTTGACACAATATATATTGTGACATTGCAGGTCTAAATAAGACGTTATTTTATGCCGTGTACTTTTACTGCTGAAGCACAATTTCTTACTTGTTTAGCTGAATTATGGGAACAATAACTGACTGTATACTTAGAAATATACTACTCGGTCCAATGCATCAAGTTATGGAACCTTTGAGAATAGCCGTGTTTAACCAAGTCTCGCTATGTACACCAAACTCGAGGGCATTCAAGATAGATGATACTGAGTCGACCTATTTTCAAGTGAATTCGGTTGAACGATGCATTCGTGTAAACGCGGTTTATTAATGTTCACAATACGAAAAAACGGGTGCTTAGATTTATGTATTGTCGATGCCTTTGTGTAAAATGAAGAACGAAAACGAAAGCACATCTATTCAGTCTATTAATTGTTTGCACCTATAAGTGGCTCTTTACGTTTTAACCCGATTTAACATAAAGGTAGGAATGTACAAACTTCGGTTAAGCAAAGTAACAAGAGAGCCAAGATGGCACAAATCGCTCACCTTAGTAAAAGTGTTATACCTTTTATTTTGTTGAAGAATGAATTAGTTGGGTTTTACCTCACTTCAACAAAAAATGGTCAATTAAGCCTGGTGTGAGAAACTGAGGCAAGCAAGAATAAGATGAATACTGGAAAGGAATATTATATTCATGCACCTTCTCAAGTCAAAACTTTTGAGCCATCAATGTGGGACTCTTACTTCCAGCTTGGAGTGAGCAGATGGCTATTTTTAACCTCCGCCAAGAGGGCACACTTTGTTCAACAACATTTTTAAAATTTCCACTTAAAGAATAAAGTGAAAAATAACTCTGCCTGTTATGGTTATGTGTTTTGTTTTTTCAACTGACACAGCTTGAACAAGTTATTCCCTATATATATCCATGTAAAACAGGTGATCCCAAGGGCGGGGCATAATTTGAATAATCTTGGTAGATGACCACGAGCCAATGCCACACACTAACTATCTAGACTCTAGGCATTTCGGTTTCATACATGAACATTTGCAAAGTATTTCCGTATATATCTCTATGTAAAAAGGTGACATCGGGGCCAATTTGAACCCTTGGGCATAATTTGGGCATACTTTTAACAAACTTGGTAGAGGACCACTAGACAATGCCACACACCAACTATCTTAGTTCTATGCCTTTCGGTTCCATTCAAGAAACTTTTCAAAGTTTAACAAATCCTTTTCGTTTCCATGGCAACAAGAGTTTTGCATGGAATTCCTTTATTTTAACAATTTTGAAAGGGCATCATCGAAGGAACATCCTCGTGAAGTTTCATTAAATTGGCCAAGCAATTGGTTACCGACGACGGACGACTAACGAAAGACGACGGTCGGATTCAGATAGAATATGTTAAATGTTCGCTGCCTTCAGATCAAGTTTGACCTGTATATCAGTTTAATTCAATCATTAAAAAGTCTACCGGATTGTTTTACAACATTATTTTGCTCTTATTAAGGATGTAACAAGAGCTATAACTCGTCTGCTCTCAAACATTTGTAGTCTGGTATTAGCTGACTAAAGTTCCTTACCGAAACAAAACGAAAGGCAAATGCAGTCATTTTATCATTAGAATTTATGAACACAATAGTAACTTGATATATTTACAAACATTGAATGTAATTATTACTTAATAAATGAATGAACAAATGAATGCATATACGCGATTAATCAAGTGATTAAGTTAGTGAGCGAGTAAGTGTGTTTGTGTATGAGTGTGAATGTGGGGATATATAGGCAAAAGTATCTGCAAATAAAAGTATGCTTATTGAATATAAAGTTGAAAACAATCGGACAAAGAAACAATAGCTCGATATAAGATCATTCAAAACTACTAGATGAAAGGGTGTACGAATACATGTACCTAAATGTGTTCTGTCTAATCTTTTGAGAGAATCATCTTGATAAAGAGTTGAATAATGTGTAAAAACTGTCCCTTTTACCAACAGCTCCATTTCCATAATTGTTATCAAAAGTCGCCTGCTGTACAGCCGCAATTGGATATAACATAACGATTATAAACGCCGACATTACAATTGGGAATATTCGTGTGTCTCCGTGTCTTGGAGCTGAAGTCGAATTACTATTTACTTAAAAAATAATACACTTTTAGTATTGCATTACAATCATTCCAATTGGGCATATTTATGTTTCAGGAGACATGTTTAGAAACATTTATCACACAATGCGTATGTATTTTCAATTTTAATTTAGAACTATTTTACAATGCGTATATGTTTCTTGACGATTGTACGGTCGTACTCCGTTCAAATGTGCTGTAGCAATTAAGTCCGACTTATAAACAAAGGCGAAAAAAGCCATTGACAAATATAATGGCGAAACTGAAATAAAAGCGAGCGAGTTTTAGGGCGAAATGACCCGGATAAAAGTCATGTAGTTATAATTGTACGAATCAATTCACTCGCTTCGTGCACATCATTTCACTTCCTTGACAAGGGCTTCTCGGCACGCGTGCCTTCTTGAAAGGCAGGAAGCATTACAATACATCGTGTGAAGAGTTTTGTTTGTATTGCATATCATTACTGTTAGTTACTTTTCGCAGAAGCTATTTATCACACAAACCATTAGATAACTAACAATGAACGGATTGGAATTCAAAAATGAGTAATTTCAATTGAGAAATTGTGCATCATTATCTGAAGCAATACATGTGAAATGTCGGTTAATAAACGAAACATGTATATGTTTCCTAACTGTTCTAGCCTTATCTCAGTCAAAGTCACGGTTTTGTAAATAAACGTCCTTTAAACTAATACCATACAAAACAGTTGTATTTAAAAGTTATTAAAACATGCATGCACATGAACTGACACTGTGTACAATGTAGAACTCGCATATGAAGTGACATTGATATAGTTTGACCTCTTAAGATGCACTGTCATCATATTATGCTTTTGACTTTCACTGTGATAAAGACCCGATGCAGTTAGACATAATTATACAGATCTAAGTTTAATTTATCCAACCTTAAAAGTCCTATGGTACTTGTAAAGTAGTTTTAGGAATTGTCTCGATGACGTCTGCAGGTAGCTTCATGAAAAGGATGTATTTTATTCAAACAATAATAACCTCTATACTCACCATTAAACACATCGACTTCACATAGTCCAAGCAGCCTGTAGTCTCCAACTAACATAAATATGATATACCTTGCACTCAACGCCTTTCCAATATTAAATTCGTAAAAGTCTGTAAACGTATCTGAAGTTGGTATTGTTGCAATGTCCTCGGTGTTGTTTCCCGGTGTTAATTTCTGTACTTTCAGACCACTTAGATCTTCTATTTTAAAAATAAAGTCAGCATTTAAATATGTGCCAAAGGAATGAGCTCAGGGGAAATAATATATTCGTCAGAAAGATCTTAATCCGCGATGCCTAATATTTGCGTATTAATTAATGTTAACAATGATAAAACAATATCTAATTCAATAATTCGGCACTATGCCTCCTTCAGCAGTTAAAAATGAATTGCACAGACTATATTGTGTCCATATTGAACAATTGATTGATTGATTGATTTATTGATGTGTATATATGGATTACTGATCATTGGTGTGTGTGTGTGTGTGTGTGTGTGTGTGTGTGTGTGTGTGTGTGTGTGTGTGTGTGTGTGTGTGTGTGTATGTATGTTTGTGTGTGAGCGGGCCTGTATATATATATATATATATATATGCGGTATGTGGAGATCCAGATTCAGTACATACACATACTTTGATTATGAGCTAGACTGTCAACTCAAAGGACAGCAAATTGCTTTAGACGTATTTCCTACGTTGATAAATGTACTTATGAGTAAAACTTGTTTCCTTTATATCTCATATTAGTTTATTCAATCAACATTTACAACATTTACAAGCATATATATATATGCGGTATTTGGAGATCCAGATTCAGCAAATACACATACTTTGATTATGAGCTAGACTGTTAACTCAAAGGACAGCAAATTGCTTTAGACGTATTTCCTACGTTGATAAATGTATCAATACTTATGAGTAAAACTTGTTTCCTTTGTATCTCATATTAGTTTATTCAATCAACATTTACAACATTAACAAGTTATTTTATAATTTCAATTCGTATCTTTTTTCATTTTAACCCAAATGTGTGTTATTCAATTAAGAGCTCAGATCCATTTGACGTTTCGTCAAAATGCAACGTTAAGGTAACGATGTAACGTCGTTTCTGGCTTCAATTATCATTATTATAGTACCGAACTGTTGTATCAAAGAGTGTTTTGTCATACATTTTATTTCATACTGAATAGTTCTTACAAACAGTTATTATTTTGGATATAAGATTAAAATAATTTTAACATAATAACACTAGATTGATTGCGAATTGACACAAAACTCTAGACGAATGTCAAGGCACACTGCAATTCTTTAAATAGCAAAACTTTATAATCAGGATCAGAAACATACCTTATTACAGACACGTATGGTAAATCCCATATTGGTACTAATTGCTAATCAGTCTATTCTGTAACTGTTTTTCTAGGAACTGTAATATTCCGATTATCATTATACATCCTTATGCTGCATGTCTTTCTACATTCAAGATATGTTTATATTAACAAAAAAGTAAATACATACGCCCTGACAACCATTCCGTGTCCGTTCTTCCATACACTACAATACGTGTAAAATATTCTTCACGACCAAGATCTATTTGTATCCAGGGGTCAGTTTCAAGTGATGTTACTGCACAGCACCTACAGGCAACAGCCGATGTACTGTAATTACCGTCTACAGCAAATGAACCCACCCAAATCGAAAGATGTGAGCTCATTGTGACGGGTTTATTTCTAGCAATGCTCTCACCTGAAGTTAACAGATAACTTTCAGGTATACAATCATACAATAACACGAAAACCATATCATACTACTTTAGTGTCAGTAATTTTACAGTACCTTATGGTGTCAAGTGTTAAATGTGTTATTTTTATGCAATTCAGTCCCACTAATTCATTATTAAAATAAGTAAATCCTTTCTATTTGTATCAAACGTCATTACCATAATTATAATCGCACTACGAGATAGTATAACACATAGAATAAGCTAAGTTATCATGCAATATACAATGTACTTACCGTAGACATTACCTTTACAGATGAGAACTATAGTAGTAACTGTTAGTACAAGCGCGTTCCTATGTTTTTTATCCATCCTATCCTGAATTAGAGAACACATAACCAATTAATGTTACAGTTATCTCTCTGAATAGCTCATCCATTGGAAAAGGTACAAGTTGCAACACGCGTATATGAAGATCAGCATGTGAATCCGCATAGTTTAATCCATATCGACACTTTTCACATATTTCTTGCAAAAGGTTATAAGGGGATTCTGGCAAACAGGTGTATACTATGTTAAGACTGAGCAGATGGAATGGGTGATTTAAATATTCACTGTACAGAATTACCATCTTGTACCTTCAGCTTTACTATCGAACATACATGGTGGTAAAGTGGTTACAGAGTATGTCTCTCAAACGTCAGGTAAGCGTCCGATTCCGGTCTTACTTAACGACAGTACTGGTAATATACCAGAATAACTTCGTCATGTACATGAAACACTCCTTTAAGTAGCTTTAACATTTCTTACAACTCTATCGTTATGGTAATATGCGTACTAATATTTAATGGAAGATACATGCACATTATATACATGCACATTATACACACGTACAGTAGCCAAGCAATGAGTCCGAATACATTGAAAAGGCAGACTACAGAAGAATAAGGGACGAATAACATTTGTTTATTTACTCAGATTTGAGATCATGCGAAGTACAAGTGGAGGATAAAATTGACAAAGCAAAGAGGATATAAAATACAGCTTTTAAAATGCGGCAATATGAATTATCAAGGATATAGCGTAACTAAAGCATGTTGATAGAACAATATTCATAAGTTAGATAATAATTGTTTTTTATAATGATACAATAATAAAAGTTCATGCACAGATCCACCGTTACAAGTATTAAGTATAAGATTATAGCCAATATGTTAAAATCAGTAAGTTTGCATTATACTAGATCATACTTTCAAGCAGACTGGAAAGGTAAATACAAAAACAATGACGTACTTACACCCCATAAAACATTTATTCCGAAGAACTATCAACATTATATTATAGAGATTTGATTAAAATGCGACCTTATATCACTCACAATACAATCAGTGCGGTTTTATGTATGGTCACAGTTTAAAACAGTGTAAAATGTATGTTATCTTTATTTTGTTCCAAACAACATTTCTAATTGGCCACCTAGTTTTATCATATTTTAGGAAAATTATTCGGAGAAAAATACAATATAAGTTTAATACAATTTATTGTGTGGTAGACAGTGGTGCAGAGGTAGAGCGTCGGCCTCTCGTATCAAAGGTCCCTGGTTCGAGTCCCGTGATGAGCGGGTCCTGACTTTGGGATTTTTCCACACAAACGGCGCGAGTACTGGTTAAGTCTCCAGGAAGCAGCCATCGAGAGTGATTAATCTAAGCCAAAGGCTTGTTTCGCAATCGATGTAAAATAAATAAGTTTAAACTAAACTATATACAATTTATTCCTAATATGTAAAACAAAACTTCACTGAAATTTGATCTCGGGAACAAACTTAACAGAGAGAGTTAACATGAACACCCTTAAAACAAAAACTACAAGATCAAATCACGTATTACACAGGCATCGTATGGTTGACCACCCGTTTTATTGTTATATAGACGCGTAACATATCTGTCTGAAGGGAGTGCCGGCACGAATCTTTCCGTCGGCTTGAGCGCATTCTGCAATGCTCATCCTCGCCATATTTAATGTTTTTTATAAAAGACAATCCACGAAGAATACATTCCTACCAAATACGACAACTACCATGCCGTGCACAAAGGCTATTTTCGGACCTACCGTTCCGCATGGATGATTTTGTACATGAATACGTGTTTTCTTTCTGTAAATCGACAGATTGGTGTATACAATACAAAAATAACCAAACTTTAGATTTATTGATTAAATATGTCGCATAATATCATATTTTATATGGTGGCCAATTAGAAATTCGTCGAAGTGTAGTATCTGATAAACTTGAAACCTTTTAATAAGTTCGATTTATCACATGCTCCCGGAGATTAACACTGAATTTGTAACGACAATTTGACGGAATGAATGTGTTTCTCAGGAAACGATGGTACTTGTTGTACCAGCATATTCGATCCGACCATATCACTTACTATTACGTGTACGTTTATGTACCTTGATACATGATCAATCCCGTGAGTGAATTCTCTGGTACTACAGTTTTGCAGTCGAAGTCGAGCATTCCTTAGTGGGTATATGCACGTTCTATTATTAACCATGCGTACTGAGCCGTACTGTTACTTTCAATCCCGTGTTTCTCGCAGTGAACAGTTTATCAAGTGTACTTTATGAAACCTAACATTACAATAATCAAGAGTCCGTCAGTGATTTGAAATGTTGATCAATTAGTCCCCAATACAAGCAAATATCAACTTTTGGTCGTTATATAACAGTTTTAGTATTAGTTCAGTTATATCACGTTGCCAAAGCACGTATTCGTTATACTACGGTGATTGTTATAATGGATTTTAGACCCTACGGTAGATAAGATTCACCACGCTTGTAGATTTTGTTTTTAATTATCATTCAGGACGGATGGTTAACCCAGTACAACAGTGGTTAGTTACTCCTTTCATAGGTAATCTAGGAATTCGCTGTGGTCGAGTGGTTTTCGTCGGGGATTTCGAAACCGAGTGTCCCGGGTTCGATCCCCAGTCGCGACACCTCGGTCATCGTGGAATGCCCTTGGGTAAGGCACATTTTCTAGCCTAGTACTGTTTTGTCTACCCAGGGATCATGAATAAATGAGCTGTCGCCGTGATATAACTGAAATAATGTTGAAAGCGGCGTAAAACCCCAATAAATAAATAAAATAAATAAAAGGTAATCTAAAATCATTTTATACATGACATTAAAGTTCAAGGTTAGGCGTGTGCCTTGTCCACCGTGACCGTTATTGGCGAGAAGCGAACCCGACACACCCTGACCCAAACATCCAATACTAACCACTCGGCCACTGCGGATTCCTAGTTCATGTTTAAAGCAGATACAATCGTTGCACGTACAGATCTTTTTGTCTACATGTACATGTTTCACAAACACGTAATAAGTTGTTCTTATCAGAGGCGCAGCTTTGCAATAATCAATGTGTAGGCCGTCTCGTGAGAAAATCAACATTGTGGACTCTGCGTAAAGTATCGACCCGGATCAGCGTAAGCATGCCACACGGGCCTACCCGGATAGACACTTTTCGCCTCCTGTGGGTTTTCTGTTTCAGGAATAACTACTCTATACATCTATCCCCCTAAGACGGAATGTGTCGGCCGGATCAGTCTGCGCGGATAGCGCAGGCTGATTTGGTCGAATATTACGCAGATGTCTATCACCGCAGCTGCATTTTGGGGCATTTTGAGAAAAAACGTGTAGGCACGTGCCTACAGTGCCTAAAGGGAGCTACGCCCCTACCTATGTCATACCTACTATATATTTATGTATATGAGCGGACGAAGATATCTTTTCGTATGTTTCGTTAACCAGCGTATTAAGATCCCGACAGAAAATATCAATAAAACACTTATCACTTAAGGGGGTCAATACCCTTCTTTGACATAGAAATGAACTTCAAATCGAACACAAATTGATAAGAGAGACTTCCTGGTCGATTTAAACTATGTGAGATCCATGTCTGTTATCTGACAACTAAATACGTATTTTATCAAAATGATATAAGATACTTCTCCAAGTCCTTCGTGTATTAACATATACGTAAATAACATAACTAGTAACAACAAGGTTTTATATCACCTTCAACACTATTTCAGTTTTATTACAACGCCTACTACAATGATTAGTACCGCAACTGATGATTGAAATTACATCTTTGTATAATTGTAAGCCTTTTTAATGGACATTGCGAACTATTTACAACCAGCCAGCTTAAAATGAATTTATATGATTTATACCCTGTTTTAGGTAAACTCTTAAATTTCACTCTTGATCTCTTATTGGCCATAGTTTACTAATTCAAATTCTGAAATTTCATCTACAAGTACCTTCGGTTCTTTTCATGAATGAACTGGACCGTGATAAAAAGGTACACTTTGACTTGAGTGAAACGTATAGATGCAGATCAGCTATTATGTTTTAGTCAATGTGAAATATTAATCATAATTTACGAATTCAAGTCACACTTTAAATCTACAAGTACCTTAGTTTTATTTTCACATGTGAACCTATCTGGGTGAAAAGGAACACGTTGGTTTTCTGTTAACAGTGTAGATGCAGAAGATCAGCCTATGTATTCGCACAGCTTAATCAAGATAGATGTTGTTGCATACAAACTAACGTAAGATCGATAGTAGCTTCTGTCATTTGTTTTTAGATTTTGATAACACGTAGCGTATACAAGCATATCTTAACCTACACTTATCATATATGTAAACGTGTACCTCATTCCAAAGGAGGTTCATATGTCTTTCTCAACGATTCTTACCTGCACGTCTATGTCACGTAAGTGCCTGTGTTGGGATACACTCAACTCCCGAGTAAGCTTTTTATGATGAGTACTGGGATCGGAAATACCTAACTATTGCGGGACCGAACGAATCAAAATAAAATAAAAGTCGCAGTTCTTTGACTCGAATCAGGACAATTGGGACTAGAACTTTCACCACATCATTTTCTTTTTTCTTAATGACAATGATTATTTCATTCATTAAAAGTAATTGATTGATCGATAGTTATTCAATTACTTCAACTAAAATCAATAATTTGATAAACATGTCCCTACTGTTTGTGGATTCTCGCAGTGCGGACAATATCCCAAATTTCGACAACATACCAACCTTGAACCTTGAAAGCAAAGGCCATATTATCTGATTTCACCGTTAAAGTCTGAATACATTATTTCGTGAAGTCGTATATTAGTTGTATTCAATAATGATATGTTATCTACATGATTATATTGTGTACCTTATACACAGGAATACATTAATATAACAGTACAGTACTGACGTAATGTTAAACATGTTTAACAACAAGTTGTAACAATACGCATTAGCGTCATTGTCGAATTTAACTTATTTATAAAGGCATACAAGAGAAAGTTGATGCAACGCATCAATGTCGCCGGAAATCCATACTGCAGCTATGCATAACACTTAAAATTATAGTAGTTGAAAAAAAAACCAGTTATCAACTGAGGTGCATATTGGAACATCAGTGGCTGTGTCAAGTGAAAATGTATCATAACTTGCATTTTTATTGTCAACGAAGTGAATGTCCTTCATTGAAATATAATTGAAGCCTTTCATTGTTTATGATCAATCTTTATTCTAAGGTAGGTTGACCATACACACAGCCATACAGTGCTTTCATTAAGGAATAATTGTAGGATTTGTGAATTCCACATACACTTTTCAAGATGTTTGTCAGAATATTTGAATTTTATCATTTATCAATAAAACCACGAAACAGACAATTTAGGATGTGCACGCAATAGCACGTCATTTTACCTTTTCCCTATTAAAGTAAACATTGGACACCTTTGCATCAATCTACTTTTACAACAATGAGAAAAGGATTAAATCGCTGAAGACATGAGTTTTCTCTTTTTCTCAAAATGTTATTATATCATACTTTGACAAATAGTAAAATGTAGGCCAATATTTATAAATTCGCAATTGATATATGTTCAAGACATTTAATTTTTTTTTTTTCTAATAATAACTCGTCCTCCCATGTCATTGCCGAAAAGCTATATTAAAAATATATGTCGCGGGCTTCTGTCCGGCGACTTATAAATGTGTTTACTTCCCTGCGCTCAGGTGGACTTATTTACTTATTTATTTCAATAAAAAACGGAACGTTAAGTCCCTTTTATCTCCTCTCTTTAACAAAGGAAATATGTGATTACCTGGTGTATTGAAACACTTGCGTTGTATATTCATTTCCCATCCTTTTTTTGTCATTAAATGGACACATTAAAGACGTTCAGCTAAATGTATTAAATTCATTAAATGACCTTTTAAATTTGCTTTGAAGTGTATGAAGCTAATTTATTCAGACGATAATGTTGGATTGATTGATTGTTTGGTGTTTAACGCCGCTTTCAACATGTTTTCAGTTATATCATGGCGTTTACTGGGTAAGTTACCAGTACTAATGGTCTATTTATCCTGACACCAGCCAGTCCGTCGTATTGCTTACCCCGCAACCCTGAGCGCCAAGGAGAGCAGCCATTACTACCATTGTTAAAGTATCTTGTATGACCCGGTCGTGGATCGAACCTGCAACATCCCGCACCGAGGCGGACGCTCTACCACTACAACACCGAGGCAGTACGATACTGTTGTAAAGGGAACAGTTGATCCTTAGTTATATCGCTAATAATATAAATCATCTTACCATATCTTTAGATATAATAATATATAATAGAGTACATGATCTGTTGTCCGGTCAAAAATAACGCATCCATGCTAACTAATCTACATTTGTACTGTTTTTATGAGTTAAAACATTCTGTGATTTTTTAGCAAATAGTACAGAGCAAGATAAGATTGCGAGAATGCGGAGGCTGATATGAATGTACGAATATCGCTCAATTTTCAGTTTTGTTTTAGCAGATAATGTCCGTAATATAACTGAAACTGCCATGTAATTGCCAATAAAAACACCGAATCGTCTTTTATCACAAGGTTAATATCGACTGTGGTGTCCTGACAATCAGTTCATTACTATTTAGGTATATCGCTGTAATTAGAGACACAGATCAACCTTAGTTTTTTATACATAGCCACTGCAACTAGTGAGACAAAATTGTTGCAAATATAATATTTCTCATTTATATCCAATCGAAACACCAACAATACTATTTAAAATGACTCCTCACCTGTTGTATTCACATTTACGCTCCTCAAATATATCTAATACGAAACATTTGTTTTTAACCGCACCAAATCCTGTGTTTGAACGTAATGAGATGATAACTATTCTTACTGAACAGATATGTAAAGCGACACGGAGCATACTACGTTATAATCCGTTATCTCTAAAAACTTTTTTCTCACCTTCTGTGAACATGAGTGTGCTTCGAAAACTGCTTACCATTATATGGAGTCTCGTTTAATTATAGTAAAACCATGTAGACCGAATTCAGCCTGTATTAACGTTTATTAGGCCTGGTCAACACACTGTTTTTAAAAGTCACCGAGCAAGATAAACCTATAGCACCTATATAAATACATGTAGGTTTATCTATGAAATGCCCAAAATAATGGTTTCTCTGATTCAAAAACGTAATTATGTCAAAATACTCTGAAGTCTGGCATACTCTTTGTGTAACGGTTTAAGATCTAATAATCACACAAGTTTTTGCAGGCTTTGCTACTGGCCAAGACACAATGGGTCTAGGTTAGGTCATGTGGAAAATTCATCATCAAAACAGCACTCATTAAACAGTTACGCATGATTGTTTAAACAACGTCAGTTAAATTAACCATTCTTTAGTTATTCACCTTGCTAAGACAGTGGCATAGTGGAAGAGCGTCGGTACAAGCTCTTAGGATGTTAAGGATTGTAAACTTGATTAACATGAATATCTTAGAAATGAAATGGGGAGAAATATGTGAACGATAGTTTAACTGTTATACCTGTTATACACTGTCCTGAGCCATCAAAAGATAATGCGTCAAATACAACAATAACGTTTTGTTTAACTCAGGTGTATCCGAAGCAAGAATCATCCCCTCTTTACAAACAATAGTCTAAGTTTATTTTGAGGAATTTAATCGGTAATCATACGTTTTTTACTTCTTGATTCGAATTGAAAGTAGATTTAGTGTTTGCTTGCGTTATTGTCTTATACCTATCAAATCGACAAAAACCGGACCTTCGCTGACTGGAATGCAGTAAAACTAGAACATACAATAAACAGTAATGGAATTAGCCTAGAAGCCAAAGAACCCAATACAACAACTTATCTTTCAATTCTTAGTTTTCGCACTAAAGAGACAAAATAGGTAGAGTTTTTTTCATTTTCACATTCTTTGATAATACGGGTAAACAAATCGATTTGGTTATTTGGTAATGTGTATGAACTTTGCTTTACCATGTATCCAAAAATTGTGTCAAGACAAGACTTTTGTCGCAGTTATGTTATTCCTACGTTTTGATTGAATCAAAAATAAATTTCAAAACAAAAGATACTTCTATAGTTAAAGTGGCATTTCTATCCAGAGGGAAGAAAACTCTTGTAAAAAAGTTCAAATCTATTTTTTTAAAAGTAAGTAGCTGAATGGGTTTGGGATTAACCACAAACATGTTACCCAAGAGCCCACACTCACACATTATACTTTTCTCCAAGATTTCAGGATTTTAAAAACGGAGCCGTTCATGTACATTTTCATTCCAGAATGTGTTTAAAGGTTGGATGTCATATACAAACCGTGTTGAGATAAAATGTACATAACTGTTATAAAAACACACTCAGTTCAATGAGGCATATACATTGTATACACAATAAGTATGTATATCCCATACACAGCATAATTGTATAATGCTTTAACACTAGATAAACACACTTATTGTGTATCTATGGCTTCAATGAACTGAGTTATTTTTATAACAGTTGACTTGTGTACACTTTATTCCCCCCCCCCCCGAATGTTTGTATTAGACACCAACCTTTAAAGAGGTACCTACCGAGCAGGGAAAAACAACTTTATTTAAATAATTAAAATATGAAAGCTTTCTCATACTACAGTCTAATTAGAATCAAACATGTTCTCATAAAGGTTTCTAAGGGAAAACAATTGTTATTTTACTTATTTTTTTTATGAATTTCTATAAGAGTGCAACTTTAATGACTAAATAAGATATTCCTACTCGATAAGTGAATGTAAACATGGAATTTGATGTGAGATAATTTACGTGTTATTAAACCGTTTTCTATTTTTAAAATGAGTTTAAATACAACTGATAAGGTCTTTTCAACTACCTGGATGTCAAAAATCCAAATGTCTTTATTGGTAACGTCATTGTATTATTGTAATGCAAATGATGAATACATACCTAAAAGGAAAACGACTGCAATGGTAGGAAAGGATAGTTCCGTTAATTATGGATGTTTTTCATTGTAAGTACTTTATGAATGATGCATCGATTATCTTTTGTACCTGTCATCATTATTTTATGGATTTAAAATCGTGGCCATATTTTAAAGTGGAATAGATCTATATGCTTAAACAGATGATGGTTTTCAGTTTATTTTCTTAGGACGGTATGACTTGTTAATTATAAAAAAATCTATGATATCATGATAACCGGCAAAACCATACAGAGTTGTTAGTTTTCCCCGAAATAGGTAGCACCTATACTCATATTATCATTAGCTTTTTTTAATTTGGCTAAGTGAAAATGTTTGTTATCAAAAACTTAAGTCATCGTTCCGAGTATGTACTGCAC
Source organism: Serripes groenlandicus (assembly GCA_031761405.1). Taxonomy (NCBI): domain Eukaryota; kingdom Metazoa; phylum Mollusca; class Bivalvia; order Cardiida; family Cardiidae; genus Serripes; species Serripes groenlandicus. The sequence goes on from JASEVX010000245.1 coordinate 28,897, forward strand.
AGTAATAGTCAGTTATATTGATTTCTAGTACTATTCTTAATTTTTTATCAGCAATACAAACTGGATAGCTGTAAAATACAAAGTCATGATAAACGTACACTAAAATAACAATATTTGTCAATTAATAATACGAACAAAACCCATTTTACATTCATACGTAACACACAGGAAAAACACCAATAACCTACGAATTTTCCTGAAATTACCAAAATGTTGTCCCACGCTGAGGACCGCCTGTTTCGATATGTATTAAATGGCGGTCATGTACAATTTACGGATTGAAATTGATCGTCGCCTAGTCATGTTCTTTAAAATCGACATTTATGAATATAAAAGTGCGTTATAATAATGTTCGTTCACATATATTCGAACGAAATAATTGAAAAACAATAACAATGATGGTAAAATATTATTTTCCGTACTTCATAATATAAGACAACAACAAGAACTCCCTATATAAAGCGGTCATGCCATAAAACACGAATTGAACATGTTCACGTCTAGCCAATCATTTTTTAAATCGATAGTTATGGTCATAGTATGCCGTATTTACGTTTTGTCATGCAGGTGTGTATAAATTAATCACTCAGGCCATTCGGCCTTCGTGATTAATTACTACACACCTGAACTCCAAGTCGTGATATAAGACCCGGTATATCACTCAAAATGAGATATTTTCCCTAAATATTTCACAACAAATTCTAGAGTTATTAACTACCCTACTCGTCGATAACATACTTAAACGGACTGGAAGTTGGTGGAACCGATGTTATTTCAGCTTAAACAGCATTATTTGACGCATACTTCCCTGCTAAAAGGAAGGATTGACTGATTGATTGATTGGGGTTTAACGCCGCATTTAAGATTTTCTCAGTCATATCACGGCGGCCAGTTCATCTTCTCATGTGTTTCCTGGTTTTCTTACACCAGTACTCCACACAACAATCTTCCCAAGCAACTGGCTGCTTTTCCACATAGACCGATAAGCTGAAAGGAAGGAAACGCATGCCCCGATTTTTAACGGCATTTTCACCAGAGTAAGATTTAACGCCTCATGTAGGTGTATCTTAATTAATCACTGGCAACACTATTGAATCATCCAAATAAGTGAACGCGTCGTGATGAACATTACCTCCACTTTTACACTTTGCTATTAGGTGAATAATGATGTGTTGACGATCATGTACATAGAGGATATTACATGAGTGGTCATTCAATACGAAATTTTATTCAACGAGTTTATTAAAATTTTGTATTGAATGAACACGAATGTTATATTCTATTTATATCATAAATTCCAATTCGACGATTATTAGCGCAAAATATATATAACGTCGCTATATAGCGGGGTCATTTTCAATGCTTTTCATTATGACGTTACGTAGCATTGTTATTACACTAGTTATATACCGAAAAATATAGAATGACGTTATTTCACGCTGGCGACGTCATTTATGATATAATGCACTCTACCTATATCATTCATGTATCAGAATATATATTTTTAGCGTTATGCAGCCTAATCGGAATCTGCATCATGTCATTTGAGTGCATTTTGGAAGTTATTTTGCGATAATGTTATATTCGTTGCATGCATGACTGAGTTATCCATCACTCTATATGTTAGTTTCTTAAAGCTCTACAATATCATTTGAAAATAAATGAACATTTGCATCACTGAAAAGTACGGTGTTCCGTTAGGGCCATCGTGCTATCGCGCATACCCGATGCCACGATAGCACGATGACACGATGGTGATGACACGATGACACGATGACACGATGGTGATGGTACGATGACACGATGGTGATGGTACGATGGCACGATGACGATGACGATGACGCGATGTAATATCGCGTCATCGTCATTGTGCCATCGTAGCATCGCTCCATCACCATCGTGTCATCGTGTCATCGCGTCATCGTCATCGTGCTATCTTGTCATCACCATCGTGTCATCGTACTATCACCATCGTGTCATCGTGTCATCGTGTCATCACCATCGTGTCATCGTGCTATCGTGGCATCGCTTGTGCTTGTTGACAGCGCGATAGCACGATGGCCCTAACGGAACGCGATAGCACGATGACACGATGGTGATGGTACGATGACACGATGGTGATGGCACGATGGCACGATGACGATGACGCGATGTAATATCGCGTCATAGTCATCGTACCATCGTACCATCGCTCCATCACCATCGTGTCATCGTGTCATCGCGTCATCGTCATCGTGCTATCGTGTCATCACCATCGTGTCATCGTGCTATCGTGGCATCGCTTGTGCTTGTTGACAGCGCGATAGCACGATGGCCCTAACGGAACGCGATAGCACGATGACACGATGGTGATGATACGATGACACGATGGTGATGGCACGATGGCACGATGACGATGACGCGATGTAATATCGCGTCATAGTCATCGTACCATCGTACCATCGCTCCATCACCATCGTGTCATCGTGTCATCGCGTCATCGTCATCGTGCTATCGTGTCATCACCATCGTGTCATCGTACCATCACCATCGTGTCATCGTGTCATCGTGTCATCACCATCGTGTCATCGTGCGATCGTGGCATCGCGTGTGCTTGTTGACAGCGCGATAGCACGATGGCCCTAACGGTACACCGTAGAAAAGCACAATACTTCACCATATTTTAATATAACACAGCGGTAAAGTAATTATTATCTTTTCATATATGTTAATATTTCCAGTCTGAATTTGGTGAAGAGTTTTTAAACATGTTTTTAAATATATGTTATATATTTTTTTTTTTTAAACGAACCAAGTCAAGTGTATGCACTTATATATTCATATGAAACGGGAGAAGATGAGTTGTATGCTGAGTAGGTCGTGTACATCCCGTGCGCCAGTGCATGCATCGATATTCAAAAACTCCGCAATGCGATCTCTACGATAATATAATTTTCTTTCTGAAATTGAAAATAACGAGTGTACATGTGTTATAATCGGGTTTTGCTACGCTTTTATCACAGTCAGTGGTATTTTAGTGCTTCGATTGATACATACATGTTCCCTGCGGTTGTGCTGGTTCTGCCAAAACATCGACTAGCAATATATATCATGCTTCTTCTAGCTTAACAGTTGTTTGCGGCTAGGTGTGAATGAAGTGGTGTCCTGGTAGCAAGTCAGACTGCCATTTAGTTTAAATTAAAAAATCTATTATCTTTATCATGAATTGTGTCTTTAGTTATTTTGTTGGATATAAATACGAACATAGATTTTTCGATGAAAATATATATGTTTGGAAACCATTGCTTAACACTATTGTAAATGTCCCCGGAAGCGAGCTCATCGGCCGCCATGTTAGAAGAAAAAGTAAATCAATGCCAAATAGTCAAAGGGAATTCATTTTCGATAGGCGACAATATTAGAATTATGGCTTATGGTTCGTTAATATATAATGCATGGACACTTATACCTGTATCAAATTAAAGTTCATTGTTAGAACTACCACAATAGCACAAAATACTAACATGTTCCATGACCATTTTCAGTTTAAGGAGGTCAAATCAAAGGTCACCCTTATCCGGAACTGAATTTCACTTTCAAATTAGAAAATACAGCTTGATATAATCAAAGCGCCGAAATATTAGAATTATGGCTTATGGTTCGTTAATATATAATGCATGGACACTTATACCTGTATCAAATTAAAGTTCATTGTTAGAACTACCACAATAGCACAAAATACTAACAGGTTCCATGACAATTTTCAGTTTAAGGAGGTCAAATCAAAGGACACCCTTATCCGGCACTGAATTTCACTTTCAAATTAGATAATACAGCTTGATATAATCAAAGCGCCGAAGGCACTAGAGTGGCGATCGTATAGAAAATCCTGCAAAGTAACAAGCAGTAGCTTGGTGTAGACCTTGCGGTTTTCAATAAAAATGCACTCTGGTGCAAGTAAACTTGAGTAAAGCTCCATCATTTGACAGTAGAATAATGTTAGTTTGTCTTCGTTATATTTAAGTTACGTTTTAAATAGGTCCTGATGTGTTCATAATAAGGCCATACCAAATTTAAGAAAAATCTTTTTGGCACTCGATATACCTACGTTTTAGCTCAAGAACGATGGATCTTTTTTGAATGTTTATCTTGGTTTTATGTAAGCTATTTTTTTGGTTATCAAATGTTCATCACCAGGTCGCTAGGCCGTATTAAAATAAAATATTGTTTACACTTTAGAGACCACATTTCGAATTAAGCATGTTTAAACTCTGTGTCAGAATATTCTTCTGGAATGATGACATCAGGGCTTTGTTCAAAATAGATTATGTCTCTTCCGAAACAGGAATCCGTCGTGGCCGAGTGGTTATTGTCGGAGATTTCAAACTGCATGTCTTGGATTTGATCCTCAGTCACGGACGGCATGATGCCCTTGGACAATTCACATTTCAAAACCTAGAGTGTTTACCCAGGATGCATGAACTGTCACCATGATGTAACTGAAATAATGTTGAAATTGGTGTAAAACCACAAAAAAACATCAAGAACTAAGTCACTATACAAAATTACAAAATTGAAGACAAATCTTGTTGACTCTCAAGGAGCTGCATGTGGAAGGTATGGATGCAGTTATAGAGGTGAAAGTAACAGGTCAACTTGGTCATCTTTAATACACCTTTGCTAATGGATGCACTTTCCCTGTGAGTTTTGATGCCTCAGCAGCATACCTATTTTAGAAAACGATCAAACAGAAGTTCCTCCATTCCCCATGTGTGCAACTCTATGGAGATCATGCTACCAACTACTCTTTTTTCTCTGAATTTTAATATTCTTTCGGAGACAATGACTAAATTATCCTAGAAAGGAAAGAAAACTAAAGTATCCATTTGCTTGGTGGTTGGTTTTTAATGATGTCTGATATTAAACAGGTCTGTTCATGTAGTTACTTCACATGTAGGATTTTCTCCCTAAAAAAACAATGTGACATATACATTACAATGTTCAGGTGACCACAAATTGTAAACTCACAATTGAACACAGTGTTAAATATCAATAGAGAGACTGGCGTGTACTGAATTTTTATCATGGTTTAATTTAAATACCAATTGTGTCAGAATAAAACTACATATATCAAGTACATGTATCCACATGCAGATATAAAAATCAACAAGACCAAAATCATCCTAATTATATCACCTTCTAACACCTTAGTGATGACATAGTAATTAATGGGTTCAGAAAACGTAAATGAAATGAAAGCTGTTGATTCGTACAAGCAAAGTGTCTCAACAAACCCCTAAACTGTTGACAATGTCCGGGCTGGAGAAGTCAGTCCTCTCAAACAGTACTCATGTTGACCTTTGACCTCTACGAGTGACCTTAACATTTGAGATACAGGCCTGAATTGTGTGCACGACACACCACCTCATCATGGTGCATTTTTATGCCAATTTTCTTAGAAATCCTATTATGCATGGTTAAGATACGGGTCGGACAGACAGACAGACTCATGGACACACTCACCGAACCGCCATTGTGACAGCTAAAATGTCGAGCTCACCAAAAGTGGACTCGACAACAAGTGATTTTAGACAGTAAATTGGTTATCAACAGTCAATGAACAACAGGCTAATGAACAACGGTTTCCAACAATCAACAAATTTGCAAAGAAAGAGCTGCTCCTATTGATACATTTATTGTAGCATTATATTCTATAATGTGTTTCATGGCTTTCTGACACCAGAACTGACTACTCCACAAAACATTAGTTTCGAGCATCTGGCTGCTTTACCACAAAGACTGTTAGCCCATTGGTGGAAGACGAATTGCGCTTGTCACAGTGACCTTTGTCAAACGTCGGAAAGAATGTTGGCCGTGCAAGGGTTCGAACTTACAACCCCTGGGTTGGGTTAGGAGTGCTCCAGTTAGAGATCAGACAAATAACATCAAACTAAATTTCACTAATTAGGGGAATTAGCTCTGGCATAACTGGAGAAAGTTGACTAGAAAGTAAGTCTGTCCTTGAAATTATTCTCATTAACAGTCAAACCTGTGCTAAAGTCAGGCTTTGTTTAGCAATACCCTGCAATACCCTGTCTATAGCAACCATTTTTTTATTTCCCAATTACATGTACTCATATTCTGACCCTGTAATTAACCATTTCCCACACACAGATGCTTTATGACGCCTCTGCAGCAGACAACTTTTGAAAACGAGCAATTTCTTTTTTTGCCACAATGTTTTCAATTCTTTTTAGTAATTACCTACATTCATAGAGCTTTTCCGTGTTTTTGCCTGGATAATATCAACGTCATCCCAACGTCATCAGCTGCAGATGTGTTGTATGTGGGAAAGGGTTTAAGACCACCTGAGTTTTATCATCCCATGGAGATAAGATATCTATAAATCAAAATATAATTATTTATTCGATCTTTTCCTAAGGCGTCAATAACCGTCTCTATTAGGGAAAGGGTTAAGCAGAAATGGGACCATTACATAATTTGTTCCAGTCATATTGGTGGCATCAAAAACAAATTTCCCCCTATATTATCAGTTATACATTTGCTTCCTTACCACAATGCAGGTCATCTTGGCCCTCATGTTTAAACCTCGTTCATTAAAAATGTATTCCTTAATTTTAAAAGTAAGTCTTTACTTTATTATTTTCTGTTCGTATAATAGAGGACAGAAATACGAATTCCGAACATTTTGTGATCATGCAACCCACATGGCAGTAACATTATCATCGTCTAGTCAATTACTCTAAAAATCAGTTTTTTATGGCCAAATTATGCTCTTTAATTTTTGTTTACAATCATTTTACAGTTCTTTCGTAAATAGGTAGCACCTATAGATATATTAATCCATAGTATATATAGCCGATAATATGTCATATTATAAAATACTGTGATTTATCACATGATAATGCTTGTATCCGATCTAATATACCCATTACATATTTCTTTATATATAACGTGTGTAATATAACATGGCCGAATACTAGGAAAATATCAATCTGCATGTATTTCGAACGGAAAATGTACAGGCATATAATAAATACGGAATATTACGTTGCGGGAGCGATAAAAGGGTTTGTATTGCACTACAAGTAGCGTTAAAAAAAATCGATATCTTACGAGACCGAAGGTCGAGTAAGATATGGATTTTCCCACGCTACGAGTCGTGCAATACGAACACATTTATCGCTCCCGCAACGTGATATTCCTTTTATTATATACCTACATGTACAATCTATGAAGAGCGAAAAAAGTAACAAATAGACAGATTCAATATATTTTTTATTGGGGATACAATTTTGTAATCTTGAAATGAAAAGATGAATGGCGGGTGAATATTTACTACAATACTTAGGCCACGCCATTAGAAAGTGTGCTAATACGTAAGTCCCGCCCAATAACATTATCAAATTAAATTTCCATTGTTTCGTGGGATAAAATGACAACATACTCTTTACTTGCGGGGTTTTATTAAAATTGACGCTAGGTTTTCGATACATCAAATAGAAACGATTATCCTAAATAGTACTGATTGTCTGCATATTTTACTACGTAGCGCAGATTCAAAACGGGAACCTCGCTGAAAGCAGTCCGCGCACTGTCTGACGTCACAATCTTGTATTTTCACCAGGTGGGATACGGAATTTTAATCCGTCGTGTCTGAACTGCGCATGACAATCTGCATGTTTTTGCGCCGGAAAATGTACAGGCATATTATAAAACTTTCTATGAAATGACAATTCATGTCAGATCCTATATTTATGCCATCCGCTTTTACCAGAGGTGAAATGATACACAACTTGTCCCCTACTGACAAAATGACAGTTTTATCAATGAGGGTTCAGCGTATGTTAGATTGATCATTTTATAAGCCCTAACTATTTAAATGGGTCGGACTTTCTAAGAATATTGACTTAAAACAAATGTTAGTAGCATGTCTTCTGTGTTTCCTGATCGAATCTAATAACTTCTGGTAGTGAATGTGCTACAAGGAAACCACAATCATCACGATAAGTAATCCCATAATAATAAAGGTAGCGACTCTATCATCGGACAAACATTGTTTTTCAATAAATTCTTGAACAGTAACGGAGAAGATTTTGTAACATACTGAAACATTAAACGCGGGCAATGTACACCGCGATTAACCTGCAAGAACATACATGCTATTTTTTTTCTCTTCAATTTAAGCAAAAGATGTTCAAACGCACGACTAATATGTCCAGAACATTTTCTTCAAAGAAGCGCAAATCGTGACAGGTCTTAAGGATTCCAATTTAACGCATGTATGCTCTCCGCACCAATGTCGTCTAATTGCAGCGTTTCATAAATTGATGATGTGTTTGGAAGTGCGATAGTAGTGTCTCCGCTGTTCGTTGTTCTGCTGAAAGCAAGAAATAAAATGTGTAAATGCAATTTATATCAGGATTTACTCTAGAGTTATATTCAATAATGGACCTGATTCGATTTGTGAACATATCCGATATTTCATTTTTCATTGAGAATATTTACTTAATTATTAGCAAGAGTAAGACATATTCTTGGTTTAAGTGAACATATCATAAACCAATGCTGTTTTCAATATACACACGAAAACAGGCAGTTCAAAAACGTGTCAGGAAAAAAAGTGAAGATTCAGATCATCCGACATCTCTGTTAAGTCGTATTAATAATGTCTGTGTAAACCCCGTATAAGCATTAACCTGTTGAAGGCATTACCATCACGGTTATAAACAAACTTTGGCTAACATTGCAATCTGGCTGATTGTCCTTCTTGAGGTTGGTATTAGTTTTTTGGCTGTTTAAACTATGTTTCTTACTCTGAATTCCTGTGCAGCCACTTCTTTCGATGTAACATGTATACGAGAACAATTACAACCGTTGTGTAACTGAAGATGACGGCACACAGTGATCCTACGAACACAGGTAGGCTGATATATGCATCTGGATTACAGGAAACCTCGTGGTCCATATCCTGCAAGCATTGGTCACTCGTGTTCCCTTTAGTATATCCATTTGGACACACTCCTGTATATTGGTCACACACGTCTCCGCATCTACACAAGCCACAGCGGCGTTCACAATTGAAACCAGTTCCAGTCTGGCATTCTGTAAAACAAGTAGTGTCGACAAATGAATAATGTTAATGTTTATGCATTTGTATATCCCGATAAGTAAATGTCCAAATCAAATGTATAGTAAGATATGCGCGAAAGAGGGTTATGCCGAGATAATTTGTGTTGATGGGTTAGTTAGGGTCTTTCATGAGACGGTTCTTAGATGGACAAAGACCTTTCATTTGATTGTGCGATCGAGCATACTATGCTGGAACATGTGAACTAGTTAATGTTTTTTGCATATATGTTGGCACAAGAGCCTTGTTTGAGCACATCATTTACAATATATGTAAACTTATTATAGGATGTGATTAAATGATTCAAGTTTAACGACATGTTGAACAGTAAACAGAATGTTCTATAATGCTTATTATGTTCTCACTTTCTAAAAATAAATCCATATGAAATGTAAGCATGTTAATCTCGGTATAAGTACCATTTCGTATGTAATGTTCAATTTAATACGTTAACGAGAATTATCTTTCAACAAGCGTGCCAAAGTTATCATTGTCGAATACCAAAATGAAATATGTAATTTAATTAATTTGCAGCATTTCAATGAACATAAATTACTCGATCTTTAATCAATTATTTGTCACTAAAAATATGCGAAATAAAGTTTCAGGCATTCAAGTAAACCGGTGTTTATACGTTTCATGTTGTGCTGTATAAAACCTGTTGATAGTCAATGCGCATACGTACGTGTTTTATATGACAGGTCAGTCTCTGTATAACCGTCCAAACATCCTGAACAATGTTCGACAACAGTGTTACAAGTTTCATTATTTCTACATTTACCGCATGTTTGTGTACAGTTTCCACCATAGGAACCGCTGCTGCAGACTGAAAGCAGTTTAGCACGCATTATATGAGCCATGTCAAATAGTTTGGTACAATTCGGTCTCATTAAACAGAGGTCTCTTCAGATCTTCCTAACTTCCTATCTTCTCTTTGTATTTTGGTTGGTGGATTAGGCTAGCAATTACCCGAATGCTTGATCTATAACAACTATAGCTTTCTTTAGATAACTCATATCCTGCTTATCGCAATATTGTCTTGATCAAACCTCAGCTAAAAAACCTTCAAAGCAATACTGAAAACATGAAGGAACAAACATATCTGCCAAAGAATACTTTTGGAAATGTTGTGGCGAAATGATAACGTACTCATAGTATCTTCAATTTCTTCTCCTGTCATCATGTTTTCAATAGTTTTCATACATATACTGTGACTTGTAAAAAATGTCTAATTTTGACCAGACATTTCCATTGGTGTATTTGCTGATGCGCTGTTTGTCGTAAATGATTAAAAAATTAAATGTCAGCAACTGTGGGCGATCTAATAATAGCTTACATCACTTGGGTTATAAAAATGAGTTTTAAATCGTACAGTTATTTGTCGATGCTCCTTGTGTGGTTAAGGATATAGCATTTTGATTCATGCACCGGCGTCTAGATTAAATCAAAGCACTGAAATTACTGATGGAACGGATTTGTTGGAATACGTAACTTAAGGTCAGGTAGGTAGTTTTAATGTATGTACACAATATATATGTTTCCTCAGAAATAAACCACGTCAAACAAAAACGACTTTCAAGTCCCTTCAACCAGCATATAAAATATAAGCGTTTGCAGTCTGATCAGGATATTCCTTCTTCGCCATCTAGGCACACAAGCATCCGTGACCAAACAGGAGAAAAACAATGACTTTATCAAATAAATAGGACAGTAAAAGTTTTCAATTTGAATGTAAGTGTCTTTGTTTTAATGAGGTTGCTTTTCATTTGACATTGCAAATCTACCCGGGGAAATGTCCGTACTTTGAAACTATTTGTTCTGCAGGAGCTTTATTTCAGTGGAGCTTCCTGTGCTATTAGGACCTTAGTTACTCCGAAAACAGATTCATTAATTAAGCTGACTCTGGAACGGATGTCTGTCGACAAATTTATAGTATGAACCATATGGTTGATAGCTTCAACACTATCCGGTTAACAAAACCGTGAATCACTGCTTTGACATTACTATGGTCGACTTCAATTGCAGCACCTCGCCCTCCTTAAACAATATACCAATTACCTGTTTTACAGATCGGGTCTGTACTGTAATATCCTTCCGCACACTCACTACATTGTCCAGTGATAGGATTACACGTCTGACCGCCTTTACAATGACCGCATCGTTCCGAACAGTTCTTACCATACCAGGACAATTCACAGTCTGCACGTATTAATAGCTAAGGTTACTAAGTTTTACGGTGTTTTATGAGACAGTTCTTAAATGGACAAAGACATTTCATTTGATTGTGTGATCGAGTATACTATGCTGGAACATGTTTGCTAGTTAATGTTTTTGCATATATGTTGGCACAAGAGCCTTGTTTGAGCACATTATTTACAATATATCGTCACCTTAGTGTAAAAACTCAATAAGTACGTTTTTGTAATTTTACAGGAGAGCATTTAAACTGATTTTCTTAGAGAAATGACACTTGATTTTATTTTTTATTTAAAAACAAAGAAACAAAATAGTCCAAATAATATTTTCTGAAAAAGATTTGTAATAAAAGAGATATTTGGAAAAAATGCACGTGTATGTTTATATTTCACTGAACTTGTTTGGTGCAATAAAATTATAAGTGCACTTATCACTTTATTGCACTTGATATCTTGGAGCAAAAACTACATAAGTGCCATTTATCCTTTACTAGATGTGAACAGATAGACAAATATTGATTTATTATTAGGTCCGTGAAGTTAGGTTGACGAGTGACGAATTAACGAGTGACGAACTGTGACATTTTTTCTAAAGACTTTATTTATTTATTTTTTGATAATGTATCTGGATGTATTAAATGCAAACTAGGCCCTATTTCATGTTCATGGCGATCAGTCAATCAGAAGAGCTTCGTCAATTCGTCAACTCGTCAATTTAGTTGACGAAATAGATGGAAAAAAAAATATTTTTCTAAAAACTTTATTTATTTCCTTTATGGCCCTGTCACACTACAACGTATGGCCTTAACGTATGCCAGCGTATGAGATTTTTTGCCAATACGTTGGTGTACGTTGATATAGGTTAGGGGTACGTTAGGTGTTCGTTATCAGCACGCTGTCATACGCTGTCATACGTTCATGAACGCCGAGACAAAAAAAATGTTTTGGGTATGTTCAAAACTTTTGAGCGTATGACAACGTATATTTCATAGGTTAAGCATACGTTATAGATACGTTGGAGGTACGTTAGACATACGTTGAAACTCGCTAGAGGTACGTTGCTGGTATGTTAGGCATACGTCAGCGGAGGGTGTATCGTACAGCTAACTTATTGACAACGATTGAGTAACTTATTTCTAACGTATTTCTAACGTGTTTATAACGTATGTTGGCGTATTTGAAACGTGTATTGACGTATTCAGACGTATTGTACGTATGCTAGGCGATTGAGTAACGTATGTAACGTATATCTACCGTATAGCTAGCGTTCCTTTGGCGTACAATGAGCGTTTTACAGGCGGGGTATATAACAACAACAACAACTTGCGTGTTTATAGCCAACACATATGTTACAACAATATAGTGTATATATATAGGGTCCATGTGTAACTCAATCGGTACTACCATTGAGCAGTTCAACCAGAGAGGATGGATACATACCAACTAGCCGTTCTCCAACATCAGCATGACATCAATCAATTAGAACTCGCACAGGTCCGTGCCATTATTAAAAGGAGGAGGCGAAGAGCTAGAAGGAGGAGGTTCTGGATCAGACCATGGATCGGTAGACGACGTCAGTTTGGCATATATGACCAGCTTCTTGTGGAACTCCGTAACGAGGACAGGGCATCCTTCCACAACTTCATGCGTATGCCTCCAGAAATGTTTGACGAACTGCTAACCAGAGTGGGTCCCCGGATAACCAAAGGACATACTAGTTACAGGGAACCCATCGAGCCTGGCATGAAGCTTGCCCTGACTCTGCGTCACCTTGCCTGTGGGAGCAAGTATGCATCGATGAAGTTCGGGTGGAGAGTACCTCACAACACGCAGTCACTCCTCGTCCGAGAAGTCTGTCAGGCCATCATTGATGAATACCTTAGCGAGGTGATGAATTGCCCCACCCATTCTGATGGATGGCGTGCCATTGCTGACCAGTTTTTTCAAAAATGGAACTTGCCTCATACATGTGGAGCACTTGATGGGAAGCATGTTGCCTGCCGGAGTCCTCCAAAGAGTGGATCCATGTACTACAACTACAAAGGATTCTACTCCATTGTACTTATGGCGCTTGTAGATGCAGACTACAAATTCATCTGGGCAGATGTCGGTGGTTTGGGATCAGCATCAGACGCTCAGATTTACAATGACTGTGAGCTGAAGGAATGCGCTGAAGCTGGTACCATAGGTTTCCCGGACCCAGAACCTCTCCCCAACGACACCCAGGATGTGCCCTACTTCTTCATCGGCGACGATGCCTTCGCCCTCCGAACGACCATGATGAAACCGTACGGTCACCGGGGTTTGACAAACGATGAAAGGATCTTCAACTACAGGCTTTCTCGAAGCAGAAGAGTAGTAGAGAATGCCTTCGGTATCCTGGCAAACCGATTCCAGATTCTACTGACTACAATGCAGCATGACCCTTCCACCGTCAAGCTCATCGTCAAAGCATGCATGGTTTTGCATAATCTGATGAGGATCCGGTATCCACAACTCCAGAATCAGCAGCTTGACCGTGCAGAGAATGAGAACCGTAATTTCGTCCCAGGAGAATGGAGAGCGGACCGTAACTTGGAGGACACCCAAACAGTGACTGCCCCCAACACCTCTTCAAGGGAAGGAAAGAAACAGAGAAATCTGATCAAGCACTGGGTCAACTCTCCAGCCGGTGCAGTTCCGTGGCAAGACAGTATGATCTAAATGTGTGGTAAAAAAGGAACATTTCACTGGTCTTGTTGAACTCCCACATGGTTGAATTATAGTGTTATTATCACATTACATATGTCTATCGTAATAAATGTGTGTGTTTTAAAATAAACCCTTGGTTTGTTTTGTTTAAACCTACCGTATTTATTTTACATCGATTAGGAACAAGTTCTTACAACTTAGCTAAGTCATTCTCGATGACTGCGTCCTGGGTGAACAAATCGACCAGTACTCGTGCCCATTTTGTGGGTTGTAAAATACATGAAGTCCAATCTCGGCGCAGATGGGATTCGAACCTACGACCTTCGGATCCAAGGTTGTACACTCTACCCCTGGACAACGCTTCCTCCACATTGGTTTGTTTAATCTATGATTACTAGAATGGAGTGATCTCGCATGCCGTCGCCTTGTCACAAAAATATTTGGATTACCCCTCTTTTGTGTACCCATCACACATATTGATATAAACATTTGTCTGAAGTTTCAATTAAATCCTTCACGTAGAAAAGAAGTTATTCGATTAAATGTATTTTTGATAGAAAAGGGGCAATAAAACGTGACGAAAGACGTATGACGCAAAAAGTGTGACGGACGGACGGACGGACGGACAGACGCCGGACAAAAAAAGTAATCCCTAAGTAATGACATCATATAACTGAGTGTCTACTATACTCATATCATTACTTGTCAATTGATAGGTGGTTGGGTAATGGAGGATCTACTGTACACATGGATACATTTTTAAATACTTTAGTACTTTCACAATTTTTTTATTAAACTTCAACTGATCAACTGATCAACAATAATAATAATGGCGCATGATAGTAATGGTACATTGTAAATGTCACAACAATCACAAATCCTACTTGTCTCTTTTAGTTGTGTACCTTGTTAAATTTATAAACTTCAAATGTTCAACTGATCAACTGATCAACTATAATGCATGAAATAATAATGAAAAACGATAGTAATGACACAAAGACTAAAATTCACAAAAATAACAACTCCTACTGGTCTCTACGAGTTGTGTTCCTGGTCTCTATCACTGTTCATTTAGCGTCGCGTGTTTAATTCAGTATTTGTGACAATCATGTCCGATAAATCAGATGAACCAGAAATGTTTGAAGTGTTTGATTGGTTCAAACTCCCTACCAAACTCGTGTCCAGGGGTGTCAGTGTCTGGGAAGCTGAGCCAATAGCACTAGCAACCGAGGTAGAGGTATGTTGCTGTTGTTGCGGTTGCTCTTGCCAGTAGGAATCCATGTACTCTTGGGACTGTGATGCCCATACAGAAGCTTGAGGGGGTTGTGGTTTCCACATCTGTGGAGCTGGCTGGTACTGATCACCTGATGACGGGTAGGGGGATTTTGAGGCACGGGATGAACTGGAGTAAGAGCCATACCTCGGACGAACTTGAGGAACAATGAAGCCCATATTGGCGCTTGGCATGGAGGGACCAGCACTTGGAATGTCATCTTCGCTGTCCTCCGCCATCAATTCAGATAGTAAACAGTTAATGGCCGATCTCGCCTTCTTGAACTTTGGCTTGCCCATGCTGATGAGGCTGTCACGAACATAGTTGGCGAAGGCTGTCCTGGTGGTGACTGGCTGCTGGGCTGCAGGCTGCAGACTTGCGAGAAGCTCTCCACTTTGCTGGACTCTCTTCTGGAGGGAGGTCAACAACGCATCTTCACGGTCTTCCTGCAAACGCTTGCCCTTGCCCTTGGTCACTGTTGGCATGTTTTCGTCATCCAAGGCAACACCAACCTCGACACAGGCAGTCTCTGCAGCACACAAGTCCCCCTGGTGTTCTTCAATTGTGGCCTTCACCTGCAAAGACAAAATAATAAATTTTAGGAACATTAAAAAAAATCAGATTATAAAACATACTTAAGGTGGTTCCAATATACACATTTACAAGGTGGATAAAAATTTGAAGTAAAACAGTAAGAGCATGTGAGAATGAGTTATTTTATGTATTAAAACTTATTGATAAAAGTGTAATTGATTTTCAACAAAAGAAAAAAGCATGCAACACAAAAAACAATGTCAATATTTAATATAATGTGTAAAAAGATGCTTTTATAAGCCAAAGTATACTGATAAAAATTAACCGTTTTTCAAACCCAAGGCAGTCTTAAATACGAAGAATATTAAATACACACACGTTTAATTTAAAACGCAGTATGTTAATTGAGGGCAAGGAAGACGGACATTCATAAAAGATTATATAACTTTTACAATATTGAAAAATTTGTTTGAAAAAAACATTTTTTTCCTGCACAAATTGGCAAAATATTGAATTAATCATTTAATTCCATGCAAATAACATAATAATTTACGAGTTTTCGTCTTCGTTGCCATTAATTGGCATACTGGCTATCATAATACATTAGTAGGAATGTGTAATTCCTTGTAATTGATTCTGTCTTGGGTTTGAAAGAAAACTCATATTTTCATTGCAAATGGTGGCGTTTACGGTAAGGAGAATAACTTTATCCGTTTTTTCTGACCTTCCTTGAAAAAACATATCATTAGGCTGAAGTTACATTAACTTTTACCATTCAATCAGTTTTAATTACTTTAAAAAGTAGGATAATCACGTTACCTCACATATCTTGAGATATGATGGTGTATACAGGAGAGAAACCCCTTAAAGTCACAAAATACTTTTATTTTGTTCAATTGACCAATAAGCTATTATATTTAACAAAACAAGCTGGTCTGTTGATCAACTTTATCTGGTATGAATACTAATGTATAAATCCCAAACGATATTTTGATCGATACACCTTTATCATATTGTTAAAAAAAAGTGAATTTGGTATTGAAATCATGATCTTTGACTATGCAGTCCGAGATTCTAAGCTTGCATTGAATGTATAATGATTTTGATTTATGATTTTAGCACACAATACACCTATTGTAAACAAAAATGTAAACAGCGTATCGTTCAAATTAGCGTTTTATATCTTTGACATAATTATCGCGAAAACCCATAACAAATGACGCTGTGCTGCACATTTTTCGTTTAAAATGGTCTAGTTTGATTAGTTGTGAATTGATTTTAACCAACTTTTTGGCAGTTTTGTTATAAGAGTTATTGCCTTTCATCATATGCAAAGAAAAAAAATCACCTATATATTATGTAACATTAATATACAAAGGTAGTGTGGGCCTTTAAGGCCTAAACGTCGTGAGGTCACAAGCCTGGCAGAAAGATAATTAATTATTTAAATTGTAACGAGTGTGATTTTTAAGCGAAACTTACAGATTTACAAGGCTCCGGACGGTGTCTGATGACGGAATTCAGGAAATCGAAGTTGTTTTTGATCCATAGCTCCCTCTCGGTCAGCTCACCAGGAGCGCCGTCACCACTCTTCTTCTTGTGCAGCCTGGTATGTGTATCCCGGAGTGACTTGAACCATCCTTGAAGATGTTGAGCTGAAAATACAAATAGGGATTGATATGAGTCCAATGAAAACATTAACAATTACGATGCCAAATTAGGCAAGTCCATGTTGGTCGCAAATTAATTTCTTAGTCTACATTTACATGTTTCAACATAACGACACATTTCTCAACATACTCGTAGGCACATTTTACATAAACACAATACTAGTATTCATTTTGAATGTGAAAAGGTTAAATATTCAAGAAAAAATATGTATCAAATGTTGTACTTACATTTTATTGGTGGTTCCATACTAGCACCCTGGTCTTCCCAAAGCTTGGCCTTAAGGTCAGTTCGCCTGTACCCACTTAATTTGCAGTCCCAGATCATTGGATGTACTTGCAAGAACTCCAGCATACTCTCCTCCTGTTCTGCGTTGAGTGAAAAAACAATCTTCTTAGCCCTCTTCTTTGCCTGCAGCTGATTAGGCTGGCTGGTGGAGTTGGAGGCAACAGAATCGACAGAGCCTTCACGGGATGGAGGAGTCGGTGAGCGAGGTTCTCTCGATTGCGATCGGCTGGTAGGAGGAGAGTCATTGGCAGGTTGGTTGCACTGGTCAGGCTGGTTTGACTGGACATGCTGATCAAGCTGGTCTTGCTGTTCTTCAGGTGGTGGTGATGGTTTGGAAGGTTGATGCATACTGAGTTTCCCTCTCCCTCTCCCTCTGGAAAGTGCCTTAGACCGTTTGGGTGGCATGGTACGTAGATGCTGACTGAATGAGGAAATTCCTAAAAAGCGGCGAGGTATTTGTACTGTTATGTCACGTGAGTGTTAGACACACCAAGCACGTTGTGCATGCGCTACTCATAGGCTACCCATACGCTGGACATTCGTCGAGAACGTCAGACACTCGTTGAAAATACGCCCAGATACGCTCCCATAAGTTATGTATAAGTTAAAGATACGCTATACATACGTTGGACATACGTTGGACATACGTTCTGTATACGTTAGATTCGTTGTGTATACGTTATGTATGCGACCAATCCACAACAAATTTGATTTTTAGGTACCTGGGTCGACGTATGCCGGCGTATGGACACTTTTTCAAAAAAAAATCATTCGTTCGACATACGTTAAGTCCATACGTTGTAGTGTGACAGGGCCTTTAGATAATGTATCTGGACGTATTGAATGCAAATTAGACCCTATTTAATGTTTCATGGCGATCAGTCAATCAGAAGAGCTTTGTCAAGTTCGTCAATTCGTCAATTTAGTTGACAAAATTGACGAAAAAAATATTTTTCTAAAAACTTTATTTTTTTCCATTAGATAATGTCCATGGCCATCAGTCATTCAGAAGAGCTTTGTCAAGTTCGTCAATTCGTCAATAAAGTTGACGAAATTGACGAAAAAAATATTTTTCTAAAAACTTTATTTCTTTCCTTTAGATAAGTATCTGGACGTATTGAATGCAAATTAGACCCTATTTAATGTTTCATGGCGATCAGTCAATCAGAAGAGCTTTGTCAAGTTCGTCAATTCGTCAATTTAGTTGACAAAATTGACGAAAAAAATATTTTTCTAAAAACTTTATTTTTTTCCATTAGATAATGTAAATGGACGTATTGAATGCAAATTAGACCCTATTTCATGTTCCATGGCCATCAGTCATTCAGAAGAGCTTCGTCAAGTTCGTCAATTCGTCAATAAAGTTGACGAAATTGACGAAAAAAATATTTTTCTAAAAACTTTATTTCTTTCCTTTAGATAAGAATCTGGACGTATTGAATGCAAATTAGGCCCTATTTCATGTTTCATGGCGATCAGTCAATCAGAAGAGCTTCTTCAATTCGTCAACTTGTCAATAAAGTTGACGAAATTTACGAAATTTACGAAAAAAATATTTTTCTAAAAACTTTATTTCTTTCCTTTAGATAAAGTATCTGGACGTATTGGGTGCATATTAGGCCCTATTTCATATTTCATGACCATTAGTCATTCAGAAGAGATTCTTCAAGTTCGTCAATTCGTCAACTTGTCAATAAAGTTGACGAAATTGACGAAAAAAATATTTTTCTAAAAACTTCAATTCTTTCCTATAGATAAGTATCTGGACGTATTGAATGCAAATTAGGCCCTATTTCATGTTTCATGGCGATCAGTCAATCAGAAGAGCTTCTTCAAGTTCGGCAATTCGTCAATTGTCAATAAAGTTGACGAAATTGACGAAAAGAATATTTTTCTAAAATCTTTATTTCTGTCTTTAAGATAATGTATCTGGACGTATTGAATGCACATTAAGCCCCTTTTTAAGTTTCATGGCCATCAGTCATTCAGAAGGGCTACATCAAGTTCGTCAATTCGTCAACACGTCAATTTTGTTGACGAATTGACGAACAAAATATTTTTCTAAAAACCTTAATTTCTGTCTTTCAGATACTGAATCTGAACGTATTAAATGCAAATTAGACCCTATTTCAATTCTCCTGGCCATCACTCATTCAGAAGAGCTACATCAAGTTCGTCAATTCGTCAACACGTCAATTTTGACGACGAATTGACGAAAAAGTTATTTTTTTCTAAAAACTTTATTTCTGTTTTTTAGAAACTGCATCTGAACGTATTCAAAAGAGCTTCATCAAGTTCGTCAATTGGTTGTCATTTTATAACATACAATGAGCCCTGATGTTTGCAACGTATAAAACGCACCAAATTAAATGTTGACAAACATCACAGCACATTCTTTGTTCAGTTGAAAAGATAAATACATGTACATGTACCTAGGTTTTAGTTGAGATGGCTTTCTGTAAGAGGTAAATGTATTCTTGGGCTAGTCCACGCATGAAATTATCATATATACACTCATACTGGTGAACGGAAGATAACTGAATATATTATATGAAAATCGGTCCTGATTTTGGACTTCGACATATACAGGTTCAAGTTGATGACATTCTGCATTGGAAAAAATATTTTGAGGCGCACTCACGTATGGAATTATCACATACACACGAACTGGTGAACACACCCGTAAAGCAAACCATGCATGAAAATGAGCCCTGATGTTTTTCAAGAAATAATACGTTGACAAACATCACAGCATATTCTACTTCAGTTGAATCTCTTCATACACAGGTTCTAACTAATAGCTTTCTGTATAGTGTATCGATTAGAAAGAGACTGCACAGCCAAACGTTTGTTTTTATTACGTCTTAGTTTGTTTAAGAATGGGTCTTCCGATTTCACGATTTTCCTAGTAGATATTTTTGGAAACATTGTATTAATACAACGGTTCGTAACTACTATATAGAAGAATGGACTGTTAGAACGTCTTCGGGACAGTTAGTCTTATACAGAAAACTATGGAAGCCATGGAGGGACTTCTTACTTCAATACTTCTAACTTCCATACTTCTAACTTCATTACTTCTAACTTCCAAACTTCTAACTTCATTACTTCTAACTTCCAAACTTCCAACTTCTAACTTCATTACTTCTAACTACATTCACTTCTAACTTCTAACTTCATTACTTCTTACTTCCAACTTCCTTACTTCTAACTTCATTACTTCTAACTTCATCACTTCTAACTTCTAACTTCATTACTTCTAACTGCATTCACTTCTAACTTCTAACTTCATTACTTCTAACTTCCAACTTCCTTACTTCTAACTTCCATACTTCTAACTTCATTACTTCTAACTTCATCACTTCTAACTTCTAACTTCATTACTTCATACTTCCAACTTCCTTACTTCTAACTTCATTACTTCTAACTTCATCACTTCTTACTTCTAACTTCATTACTTCTAACTGCATTCACTTCTAACTTCTAACTTCATTACTTCTAACTTCCAACTTCCTTACTTCTAACTTCAATACTTCTAACTTCCATACGTCTAACTTCATCACTTCTAACTTCTAACTTCATTACTTCTAACTGCATTCACTTCTAACTTCTAACTTCATTACTTCCTACTTCCAACTTCCTTACTTCTAACTTCATTACTTCTAACTTCATCACTTCTAACTTCTAACTTCATTACTTCTAACTGCATTCATTTCTAACTTCTAACTTCATTACTTCTAACTTCCAACTTCCTTACTTCTAACTTCAATACTTCTAACTTCCATACTTCTAACTGCATTACTTCTAACTTCCAAACTTCTAACTTCATCACTTCTAACTTCTAACTTCATTACTTCTAACTACATTCACTTCTTACTTCTAACTTCATTACTAGTTATAAGTAAGGAAGTTGGAAGTTAGAAGTAATGAAGTTAGAAGTGATGAAGTTAGAAGTAATGAAGTTAGAAGTTTGGAAGTTAGAAGTAATGAAGTTAGAAGTATGGAAGTTAGAAGTATTGAAATAAGAAGTCCCTCCAGGGCTTCCATAGAAAACTACAGTATCAGTTCTCTGCTAATCCAGTGTGTGACTACGCTAAACATAATCCGAATATGCTACGTGCTTGTTTTTCTATCGCCCAAATAATTGCATACACGGCATGTACTGATTTCTCCCATTGCTCACGAAGTGGAAATAGTGATATTAAAACAAGTTTGACTGAGCATATTCTGATTAACTGTTTTTATGTATTCCTTTCAACAAATAACTAATGTCAAATTTGATAGTAGTACTTTCAATATGCTAGATTCTTTGAATGGTAAGGAGCATGTTGAAGCTCTATTCGGTTTGAATCCGAACTTGAACAGCGTACTGCTTAAAAATTATAATATGTTTTACAAACATGTGGTACTATTTCTACATAACGTATGGAATAGTTACAAGTACTTTGTACCGGGTTAAATAAATACTGTCAGTATTATTTTATGTCATCGTATATTTCTGCTCGTGTTTTGCACCCCCTTCCCTATGAATGCCTTTCTCTTCGTTTCGGTCAAGCGTTTCTTTGGTGGGAAGCTATTATCAACAAATGCATCTCATATACTGACATTAATTTCTTTTTGTATTTTCTGCCTGTCTGTCTGTCTGTCTCTCTCACTCTCTCTGTCACTCTGTCTCTCTGTCTCTCTATGTGTGTGTCTCTATGTGTGTGTGTGTTCTCAGACTTAATACGCTGTGGACACAGTCAGTTGTAAAATAACCTACTTTGTGGACACATTTTGAATTGTGGACACCAAAACGTGGTGTCCACAATGTTAACGTTAAATATGATTACATTTAATATGTTTTTTAATATTCAACGGGAAGTGCAAACTGCAGTTGTGAACCACTTTTACACACACATAGGTAATTCCTCAAAAATCGCAGAATTTGGTGTGTGGCACAAGTAATCTCCCGACAGACGCACTCTTGTAACATGATATCATCTCGCCTCTCATGGGGTCTAAGCCATGGCAATTAGTCTGCCAGAATAGCAATAAATCGCAATAAAGTAGCAATAAAACAGTTAGGGCGGGCTTATCGGGGCTTATCGGCTATTTAACGGTCATTTGTTCGAATAACAGTAAGATATTTCATATAAAATTATAGTTGCTAAGAAATCTATCTTTTCAGCATTTATAAAATTATGTACATCCGGATTTAGATTAGTGACACAACATTGAAACATTGGTAAATATAGAATGCCATCCGGGGAAGTCCTCTTATACATGTAATTATGCTATTATACCTATAGCAAATATCCATTTATACCTACTCAAAATAATGGGAATGATCCCCTCATTGCTATGTACTGTCTACCTTTATACGTTATGTGCTTATTATGGTAAGGGTATTTTAGTATTAAAAACTAATACAGATTCAGACTATTCTAATTAGGGTCTCCACTGCAGTTGATGCAGACAAATACACTGTGTGTTGGCGGATGTAAAACTGTGTAGACCCAGATCAAACGTCGATTAAAGAATGTCCAGCGTGTCTGCGTCTACCCCTTTTTTTCAGTAGATAAGTCCATAGCCTGATTAAGACTCTTTGACATATTCACATAACACCGGTATGTTACATACTTTTAATCAAACACTCATTACTGAATTATTCTGTAAATAAATATAGCAAACGTTTGTTTATCGCATATCAAGTCGATCACTAAACTTAACGAACGAATGAATTATCAGATGTACAGATTACGTGTTGACCTGATAATGTATCAGCCTAGATAGTCGATAATTCTAAAACTATTTAACAATTTATGTGACACTAAGGAGGAATGGTTCAGTTGAAATATTCTATTACGTCATTTTATTGACCTCGTTAAAATACACAAAAAGTCTATCTATATTGTCTATACGCTTTGATAAAAATGATCGTAATGGTAATTTGGGGAATCCCGCACGTGTTACTATAAATATCCCCTCTATACGCCCATATAGTGTGATAATAATGACACTATTGTTCGTTATATTTGCAGGTAAACAAATGCTATGAATTTCGAATACGGAAACAATACACATCTAGCGCGATAACAAACATATGTTTACGCACAAACTATTTTTCAAGCACCATAAATATCGATATCACGGCATGTGTAAGTCACAGGCAACAGTTATAACACCACCGTCGTTGTGGACACATTTTTGATCCAGCGTGAAATCGTTCAGAAGTCGATGAATATCGTGAGAGTAATATCGCATTAATTATTCGTTTCCCCCTAAAATGGATACAACGTATTTTTATTAATTTAGATCATTTTTTTTTGCGTGAATCACAAGATCCTTGTTCTAGGACACGTAAACCGGAACAATGTAGATAACATTTAATATGAAATGGAGTCCTTTAAATGTACATAGCGTGTAGATAAACATCATGTGTTCGTTTGAATGTTCAACTTCAATAAAAGGGTGTAAAAGTGATCACGGCATGTGTATTTCACAGGAAACAGTTATACCACTGCGCTAACAACCCCACCGTCGTTGTGGACACATTTTATGAATAAGCGTGAGATCTTCTTAGAGCTTGTTAGATCTGCACTATATTTTTCTCAGTGGTTCGTTATAAATAAAATATGCTGCAAGTCCAAATAGGATGGTGATTTTACATATCTCAAACAGTACGTATCGTCGGATCAAATATATTCTGTTTCAATTATAATAATACGTCGGGTTCCCTCATTTTATAGGGAATATATTGTAATTTAGAGACAATCAACTTTGAATTGGTTCAAGATCCGAGTTACTCGTCGCCTGAAATACGTGACAGCTGTCTGCGTACGTTGTATCAGAACCATGTAATCGGTGGAATATCGGTTAAGAAACATGCAACCCGCAAACTAATAGTCGAGTTGATTTCCGATCCAAGAAATTTGAAATTAATAATTTGGTCCCGATTAGCATAATAAAGGTATATTTATCAAAACATGAAGGAAAGCTATTGGTGTAAACAAGACGTTTGGTTGGCAGTAGGGTTGATCGCTCGGCGTATGCTCCAAACCCAAGCCGTTGGATAGTAAGCTATACATATCAACCACTCAATCTCATACATTTTCTATAATATTTGTCACCAATTAGATTCAGAAGTACTATAGTCCTCTATAAATATGCAAACTGAAGTTGACGAAAGTTTGAGAAGGCGACCATTTTCACAATAGAAATAAGTCTTAGACTTCAATTTCAAGTTGTCACGGCCTTATATTGTTTTAAACATGCAGTGTGGTATCGATATTTGTCCATTATTTTGAATTACACACGTTGACGTCCAAATGATTGTTGCCATCATTGACTTATAGGACATTTACTTCTAAATAATGGACAGTTATCGATTAACTCTAGGAAATAAAGTACAAATATAACAATGGGCGACGTTACAGTCACGTTTAAACTTTACAGCAATATAACACATTAAGTTAATTAAGGATTGATACATTGTTCGTTATATTTGCAGGAAAACAATTGCTATGAATTTCGAATACGGAAACGTTACACATCTAGCGCGATAACAAACATATGTTTACGCATAAACTATTTTTCAAGCACCATAAATATCGATATCACGACATGTGTAAGTCACAGGCAACAGTTATAACACCACCGTCGTTGTGGACACATTTTTTATCCAGCGTGAAATCGTTCAGGGGCCGTATTCCAGTAGCATCTTAAGTTTTTCCTCAAATTTAAGAAAATCTTATTTTTATTTCCTTAGCTAAGAAAATAAATTTCTTAAACTTATGTCGTATTCCAAAAGCATCTTAAGATTTTCTTACGTAAGAAATTTTTAATCTTAAGAAATAATCTTAAGTTTTCATTTACGGAAGTCGTAATTTTTGGGTTTTCCACCCCTCAAAATAGTAACGGAAGTCTAAAAATAGAAACACGCGCGCTCGTGTTGCGCAGACGAATCTGTTTACAAATATGGCCAGCAGCGAGAAGAAGCCGCGATCCGCTAACTTTTCAGCGAGTGATTGCCTCGTCCTGGCTGAATTAATGGGCGAGGAAAATGGCGTGGAAGGTTTATCCTTCCACGCTTACTTGAAACATAAGTTTACGAACAGTAAGTAGATTGTTTATCCTTGAAAACATTTAAAACTGATTACTCGGAGCTGCGTTCGCTGAAATTTGTCATTCTGTGTGGAATATCAAACCTATTTCTTCTTGCTTTCCTGTCACTATTCCGTTGGAATTTAAATTTTTCACATGCTTGGCTTTACGGCAGGCTTTACCATTGATGTTTGATATAATTCCTTTTGTTTGTGACCCTCTTGCAAAAAGTATTCAAGCAGATGGAATCTGACATTGAAGACATTTTTCTATGACAGCCTGTCAAATTCGCAGTGGTCCTATGATCCTGGGCTCGGATTAGTCTTATGTAGCATATAGAAAATAGCATAGCTAAATAAATGTCATTCAGGATATTCGGACTAGTGAATTCTAAAAACTAAGTAAAAATTACTGCAGACACTCTACACAAAATCTGTTGAAACCTGTCAGTCCGAAAGCTAATTTTTCATACATATTTTCCTCTTTGTTCAACTAATTATTGCCGGAAAATGTGTCAGCCCGAATGAATTTGTGTCAGTCAGGACGTGAGGACAGAATGTTTTCGCATAGTCTGTAATACTGCTATGATAACGTTGAAATACATTTACTTAAAATAACCTCTAAAATATACAATGTTTACTATTTTGCAGCTATAACATCAACATCCAAACGGGGCAAATGGGTGGAGATTGCTGCCCTTTTCAAGATGAGGGCAGATGTACCAATGGATGTCCCAGCTCTACAAAAGAAGTGGGACAACTTGGTACAGGTCCACAGAGCCCTGTATATGGATGTCATGAGTAGTCAGAGGATGACAGGTAAATACAAACCAGGTCATAGAGAGATAAAATATTATATTATTTGAAAAAAGGAAATTAATAGCTTCTATCTTCAAGTTAAAGGTTAAATATCTATTTGTTTCTTTATGATTTCACTGTCCATGTTCAATGGACATCTCAGTGCTAATATATAGGTTTAAAAATAAACAGAATTATGTCACAATACATGTAATTACAGCTTAATGTACTTATATTATCAGGAGGGGGTCCACAGACTTCAAGACTAACCCTGCTGACAGAGGCTGTTATGGATGTCGTTGGCAGGACAGCTGCCAACACATTAGGGGTAGCTGATTGCAGCATTGATTCGGGCATGCTGCTGCTTAATCAGCTATAGTAAGTTAATCTACGTTTTACATGTAAATGTTTTTTCCTGAATTTCAACTGTACATGACTTAATGATAATGTTAAAGAATTTGCTCATCAAGTTTAGAAAAAATAACAACAAGTAGAAATATCACTGAAGATGATAAAAATATCCCCAAAACAGCACCTTGACCTACCCATAACTTAACCCTTTCCATCATATAGACGCTTTCTGATGCCTCTGCAGAAGACAGCTTTTTGAAAATATAGTGACAAAACAAGAAATTGCAAAAAAATTGTATTTTCTCCTTTTGACACAACGTTTTCCACGTTTAGTCATAGGTTATCCATTTTATTACAGAGATTTTCCAGTTTTGGACAAAATATGTTCAAAGTCGTCTGCTGCAGAATTTTGTTTAATGAGGGAAAAGGTTAACAAGGTAGTTCATTCAAACAGTTCTCATTTTGACCTTTGAGGTACAAGCCACCCTCATCGTGGTGAACGTTTGTGCCAAGTCTCTTTGAAATCCTATGATGCATGGTTGAAATGCAGGTTGGAAAAGGTACAGTTCTATCATTTTGACTTCTGAGCGTGTCCTTGACATTCGAGGTACAGGCGTGACATGCCGCCTCATGGTATAAAAGCTTTATGTAGAATTTTATTGAAAAGAAAAAGGCTGGATAAAATATGGCTTCTGATCAGTGACTCCTATATACCCCCCAAAACTTTGTTTTTTGAGGGTATAATAAAATCGCCCGAGCATAAGGTTGAATCACCCTGGCAAATCTCTGTAATCCCACTGGATGACCTCAGGATAATATCACAATATCCTTCAATAATTCACCATAAGAGATTAATTCATCTTATAACAGTTTCATGAAAAAGGAAAACAATGTTTTATGCAAGTAATAAATGTTTTATTTTGTTTTGTATAACAGTGCCATAATTGTATTTTATTACAGGTTCATATAAACAAGAAAATGCTCTTTTATACATGTTATGAAAATTTATTTTGTTTTAATTAACAGTGCCACTACCCCTTCATCCTCTGTCAGCAGAGAGACAGCTAACCAGGCTGATTCAAGGTACATATTCATATTTAATTTTATTACTTTTAACTATGTGCATGATATTTTCATTAATATAATCCATTAAATAATAACCGTTTTTAAGAAAATATTATGCACTGTTGTTGATTTATCACTGGGGATGATGCCCTATATTTCTTCAATGTCATTCAATATTTCAATTTCAGTTCTCTTAAACATAACTATTAGTACACAAGGTTTATTAATGTATCTAATGCCCTTAACCCTTTCCCTCATATAGACGCTTTCTTACGCCTCTGCAGCAGACGGCTTTTTGAAAACTTGCTATTTCTCATTTTGTCACCATGTTTTCAAATTTATTTCATAGGTTATCCATTTGATTATAGAGATTTTCTATGTTTTGACAAAATACGTTCAAAGTAATCTGCAAATTTGTCGAATGTGGGAAAGGGATAATTAATATCACAAAGTTATGGTTAAACTAATGCAGGGTATCAAGCTTAGTTCACCAAGCTTTATATTCTATCATTGAGCTATCACATAGAGTAGCAAAGTATTTCCCAAAACTCATAGACTTGTCAATTTTCCTACATGTATGTAAGTATACTTTATTATTTATCACACAGTTCTATTTAACAAATCAGCCTTTTTTGTCATTCCATCTATGATCTTTAGGTCTCACCCACCAAG
Source organism: Serripes groenlandicus (assembly GCA_031761405.1). Classification (NCBI taxonomy): domain Eukaryota; kingdom Metazoa; phylum Mollusca; class Bivalvia; order Cardiida; family Cardiidae; genus Serripes; species Serripes groenlandicus. The sequence continues at coordinate 57,646 of JASEVX010000245.1, forward strand.
TGACAAATTAGTTAAATTAGGATTGATAAAGAAACCCATGATTCAGACAAACTAGTAGCTTATGTATAGGTGTGAAATAAAACCCGTTAATATAATGTTTAGTCTAAATCACATTTCTACAATAACAAAGCAGTCTTGGGAGAATTGACACAAATACTTTAATTAAAAAAAAATATGTAGTATGATTGTTATGAATTTACAATTAAATCTCCTTGTAAAATTTACCCTTTCCCACATATAGATGTTTTCTGATGCCTATGCAGCAGACGCCTTGAAAACAATGAGACAAAAGGAGTAATATTGCTCAAAACATGTATTTTATCTATTTGCTACAATGTTTTCAACCTTTTTCAGCACTTATACCTAAAGTAATAGAGAGTTTTCATATTTTTGCCTAGAAGTTATCAAAGTCGCCTGCTGCAGATTTGTCGTATGTGGGAAAGGTTAAATGAAATCTATATAAAAAATACAAACATTTTGATACCAATTTATTGATTGATTGGAGTTTAACGCCGTTTTCTACAATTTCTCAGTTATATCACGGCGGCCAGTTCACCTACTCATGCATTTCCTGGTTTTCTCATACCAGTACTCCACACAATAATCTTCCCAAGCAACTGGCTGCTTTTCCACATAGACATTAGCCCATCGGTGTAAGAGCAATGACGCATGTCGCATTGACTTTTGTCAATCGTCGAAAAGAAAGTTGGCCGAGTCGGGATTCAAACTCACAACCCCTAGATTGACAGCCCGCGTCGCTACCGACTGAGCTACCGGGGATTGGCCACATGATACCAAACATGAATATATATATAAATATTCAGCAAACTGCAATTATTTAAGGTAAATGTGCCTGATAATAAATTACAAATTAAGACATTTAAGGGTATTACCTTGCACTTGTAATTTGAATACACTGAAATCTCTAAAGCAACCACTAAAAGAAAATAATACAATGGTGCTTGTTTGCTAAGATGGCAGATTTCTGCATTACTCATGTCCTGTATTAGACCTTTCCCTAATATAGACGCTTTCTGACGCCTCCGCAGCTGAAAGCTTTTTGAAAACATAGTGACAAAAGAAGAAATTGCTCAAAACAAGCAATTTCTCCTTTTGCCATAATGTTTTCCACTTTTAGTCATAGGTTTTCCTTCCAATTAAAGAGGTTTTTTATTTTTTGACAAAATATGTCCAAAGTCGTCAGCTGCAGAATTGTCGTATGAGGGAAAGGGTTCAGCTGCCACCTGTCTTCTATGGTAGTAAAACTTAACCCTTTCCCTCATACTAAAATTGCAGCAGACAACTTTGAAAATATCTAAGAAAAATATGGAAAGATACTATAAATGAAAGTTTATTTATTTAAAAGGGTAGAAAACATTGTGACAAAAGAAGTATTTGCTCAAAACGAGCAATATTGCTCGTTTTGAGCAAATACTCCGTTTGTCGCAATGTTTTCAAAAGACGTCTGCTGGAGAGGCTTCAGAAAGCATCTATCCTACTGCTTACATTCAGGCAATGGTTTTATCAAATAATCTAGATTTTAGAGTGGACAATATCTTCCTTATAATGATTAATATTTAGAAAATGTATAAAACTGAGCAATATTTATTTGTTCTGTCTATTTCATAGAATGGTAGAGCACATACAGACAGAGGAGGCTACAACAGAGTTAATTAATGATTTGTCAAGAAAGCCAACAACAATGTTGACAAGGTATGATGTTTTATTTGGTCAACCATTGAAATGCTGTAAGTGAAATATAAAATGTATGTCAAAGCAGCTGCAGTTAATAATTTGTATTACATTTTCACATTAATAATTACAGGATATACATAATCATGTTATGACATTTGCATTTAACCCTTTCCCTCATATAGACGCTTTCTGACGAGTTGCTGCAGACAGCTTTTTGAAAACATAGTGACAAAAGAAGAAATTGCTCAAAACGAGCAATTTCTCCTTTTGCCACAATGTTTTCCACTTTTAGTCACAGGTTATCCATTCGATTATAGAGATTTTCTATATTTTGACAAAATATGTTCAAAGTCTGCTGCAGAATTTTCGTATGAGGGAAAGGGTTAATGAAAACTCAGACACAAGGTTTTTCCTTTAAATAATATTTATCAAATATATTGAGATACTCAACATAAAACACAGTGTTTAAAATTAAGGTTTGCAATCTGGTTAACCAAAATCGATTCAATTCAATGTTCCATTCACAAAGGCAAGACATTTAAGTCAAATTTAAAGCGACAGACAACAAAGTAATTTATAAGTTGAAAAAGGGTCATAATTCTTACAAAAACCTTTACTGAATTATGCACACTTGGCTGTGTGTGGAGGTAAAGATGGTAAAAATATTTGTGTAAGTGTTTAAGTTATATCTTAAATTGTTTTGAAAAAAATTGATTCGGTATGAATAATTTAACCAAAATTCTAAATCGAAAAGGGGCCATAATTCTTAAAAGAAACTTGACAGAGTTATGTACTCTTGTCTGTTGTTATGATGGTGAAAAAGTGTTGTAAGTTTCAAAGCAATACCTGTAATGATATTGAAAAAAAGTGAATTGGCACAACAAACTCGACCTATATTCTAAGTCAAAAAAAGGGCCATAATTCTTACAAAAACCTTGACAGAGTTATGAACTCTTGTCTGTTGATGGAGGTAATGATGGTGAATAAGTGTTGTAAGTGTCGAACCAATATCTGTAATGGTTTGACAAAAAGTAAATTGGTACAAAAATCTTAACCAAAATTCAAAGTCGAAAAACTAAACCAAGGTGTGACGCCAACGCCGAGGCAAGTACTATAACTAGCATTTTCTCATATCTCTTTCAGTGGTGATTCATCTGTGCAGGTTGTGTGCTGTAATTGTAACTGCCACAGCAGACTAGACGTTTAGAAAGAAGAAAAATTAAAACTCCAAATAAAATTATTAAAAAGAAAATTGTCTGAAGAATAAAAAATCAATGAAACCTGCCTACTATGATCCCGAAATAAAGAAGAATAGTGTTCCATATATATACAGAAGGCAGCTTAATCTAAAGCAATAGTTTTTTGCATTACTTTTGTGCTGGATTAAACTGCCACCTGTCTTAGCCCTTTTCCACAAACAACAAATCTGCAGCACACAACTTTGAAAAAATAGTAACGATAACCAGAAAAATCTCCATAAAAGATAGCTCATTTGTTAAATAGAGTGGAAAACATTGTGGCAAGGGATAAATTTATCGTTGTGAGTAATTTCATATTTGGCCACAATCTTTTCAAAAGTAGTCTGCTGCTTTTGCATCATAATACGTCGGCAGCGGGGAAAGCGTTAACCCTTTCCCAGATACAGACACTTTCTGACGCCTCTGCAGAAAACAACTTTTGTAAACATTGCGGCAAAAAGAAAAATTGCTCATACCGATCGCTTTCTCCTTTCATTTATAGACTTTTTCTATATTTTTGTTCAAATTTTTTCAAAGTTGTCTGATGCAAATGTGTTTATGTGGGAAATTGGTTATAATATACCATCAGGTATTTCTTTAGTGGCCACTGTAGACAGGTTTCATTGTTGGTTCTCCAAATAAAATTATTGAAAAAAAATATATATGAAGAATAAAATAAAAAGAATCTATAAAACATGATCACTATGATCACTAAAGGAAGAAAATAGTCTCTATATAGACAGGTTGCAGCTTAATGTAAATTATTAGCTTTTTACATTATTTGTGTGCCAGATTAAACTGCCACCTGTCTTAACCTTTTCCTACATACAACAAATCTGCAGCACATGCCTTTGAATACATAGGGAAAATAACAAAAAAATATCCATAAAAGATAGCTCAATTGTTTAATAGAGTTGAAAACATTGTGGCAAAAGTATAAATTTATTATTATGAGTAATTTCAGCTTTGTTCACAATGTTTTCAAAAGTGGTCTGCTGCTCTTTCATCAAAATGCGGCTGCATGTGGGAAGAGGTTGAAACCTTTCACAGATACAGACACTTTTTGAGGCATCTGCAGCATTCAACTTTTGTAAACATTGCTGTAAATGGTGAAGTTGCTATTAAAGATCAATTTCTCATTTTGCCACAATGTTTTGAACTCTATTCATTTATAGGCCTTTATCTATATCTGTGAAAAAATGTTTTCAAATTTGTCTGATGCAAATGTGTTTATGTGGGAAATTGGTTATAATATACCATCAGGTATTTCTTTAGTGGCCACTGTAGACAGGTTTCATTGTTGGTTCTCCAAATAAAATTATTGAAAAAAAATATATATGAAGAATAAAATAAAAAGAATCTATAAAACATGATCACTATGATCACTAAAGGAAGAAAATAGTCTCTATATAGACAGGTTGCAGCTTAATGTAAATTATTAGCTTTTTACATTATTTGTGTGCCAGATTAAACTGCCACCTGTCTTAACCTTTTCCTACATACAACAAATCTGCAGCACATGCCTTTGAATACATAGGGAAAATAACAAAAAAATATCCATAAAAGATAGCTCAATTGTTTAATAGAGTTGAAAACATTGTGGCAAATGTATAAATTTATCATTATGAGTAATTTCAGCTTTGTTCACAATGTTTTCAAAAGTGGTCTGCTGCTCTTTCATCAAAATGCGGCTGCATGTGGGAAGAGGTTGAAACCTTTCACAGATACAGACACTTTTTGAGGCATCTGCAGCATTCAACTTTTGTAAACATTGCTGTAAATGGTGAAGTTGCTATTAAAGATCAATTTCTCATTTTGCCACAATGTTTTGAACTCTATTCATTTATAGGCCTTTATCTATATCTGTGAAAAAATGTTTTCAAATTTGTCTGATGCAAATGTGTTTTATGTGGGAAATGGTTAATATATACCATCAGGTTTTTCTTTAGTGACCACTGTAGACATGTTTTATTGATTCTGTGTTAATAGAGAATATTGTGTTGATTTGATTCTTTTGAAAACATTGTTATCAAAGTGTTTCAAAAATAAGTCATTGCAATGAAGTCCCTATATCTCAGTCCTACATCAGGAGCAGCTTGACCATGTGGGTTTGCTTGTTGACCAACCTCATCATTATCATCATTGGCATCAGGGAGAGGGATATTTTGCATCTTGCAAATGTTGTGCAGTACTCCACAGGCAGTGATGATCCTGTTGCAGAAATGATTGAATGTGAACAATTAACAATTTTTAGCTGTACTGGCCATTGGCCAGAAGGGCTTATGTCGTGGTGATTCGTCCGTTGTCCGTGTGTGCGTCTGTAAACAATTTCTTGTTAACACGATACATTCTTTATTTTTTATTATATCTCAATCAAACTTATACAGTAGTTAGATATCCATGAGAGCTCGGTTCCTTTCTTAAACCATGCATGACTGGATAATGGCCCTTGAAATTGTCAAAATTGCTATACTATAGCTTGTTAACACAATAAAGTCTTTATTTTTGATTGTCACAATAACGCCTTCAAGATCCAAGCCAGTAGAGCAAAGGCCCTCATGGGCCTCTTGTTATTAAAAACCGTCCATGAAGTTATAAAACTCTAGTACAAAAATGTACAAACTAGAGGCTCAAGATTTGAGAAGTTTTGTGTAGAGAGATTTTTAATCTCTGGGCCCATTATAATTTTAACCAAGCTCATCTCAGCCTAATGATTTTAAGATTTGAATCTCACTTATTGCAAGGACAGTGTAACAAATTATTTCTTTGTTGAGAAATATAACACTTACATCTACTGATTCAGGAAAGTCATTACCTGCATGCCTTTTCTGGGGTGGTTCGAATTTCTCCATGCAGTATCCCAAACCTCCTCTTGAGCTGTCCAATTCCGCGTTCAACTTTGGCCCTAGTAACTTTGTGGGATCTACAAAAAAGTGTGTTGTGCTGGTGATTAAATTATAAACGGTTATATATGATATTCAAATGAACTTAATGTGTAGATGTGTGGCACAAACAGAAAACAAGAAGAATTGTGTTCAATTGACAGCAATATTCCTTTGGTGGTCCTCTTTCAAATTAATATTTGAACTTTTGAAACACTTTATGGAAAAGGAGAAATTTATTTTCATCAATTCACCCTTTGCCACAATGTTTACAAATAACCATCATCCAATTGATTATGTGGTGTCTTCCCTTCTTGTGAAATTCAGATAGAAATTTCTATAATCCCAGGATTTTTTTAAGCATTATTATACTTTTTTTCATTTGTAATAGTTAACATGTTAACACTTTCCCCAATATGACACATCTGCATTAGACAACTTTGAATTTTTTTTGTCAAAACATAGGAAAACAAGAGGCCCATGAGGGCCTATGCTCTACTGGCATTGATCTGGCTTGTTTCAAAAGGAACCAATGTCATCAATTTTCAATTACCATCTAAGTTTGGTGAAGATCAGATAGTAAATGGAAGCTCTATTGTGTTCACAAGCTGTATTATAGCAATTTTGACAATTTCAAGGGCCATAATCCAGCCATGCATGGGTAGATCTGGGCGTTTTTTAGAAATGAACCAAACTCGCATGGATATCTAACTACTGTATAAGTTTGATTGAGATACAATAAAAAATAAAGACTGTATTGTGTTAACAAGCTCTATTATAGCAATTTTGACAATTTGACCATAATCCAGTCATGCATGGGCGGATCTTAGTTTTCGAAATAAACCAAGTTGTCATGGATATCTAACTACTTAATAAAATACAATCGAAAATAAACACTGTAATGTGTTAACAAGCTCCATTATAGCAATTTTGACAATTTCAAGGGCCATATTTCCAGTAATGCATTGGCGGATCTGGCTAGTTTTTGCAAGGATCCGAGCTCTCATGGATATCTAACTACTGTATAAGTTTGGTTGAGATACAATGAAAAAAAAAGATGTATCCTGTTAACAAAATCTTTTATAGCAATTTTGACCATTTCAAGGGCCATAATCCAGTCATGCATAAGCGGATCTGGCTGGTTTTCAAAAGGAACCGAGCTCTCATGGATATCTAACTACTGTATAAGTTTGGTTGAGATACAATCAAAAGTGAAGACTGTATCGTGTTAACAAGCTCTTTTATAGCAATTTTGACAATTTCAAGGGCCATAATCCAGTCAAGCATGGGCGGATCTGGCTGGTTTTCAAAAGGAACCGAGCTCTCATGGACTAAAAGTAGAAAATTATGTGGCAAAAGGAGGAATTGCTTGTTTTGCAGATGCATTAGAAAGTGTCTTTATGAGGGAAAGGTTTATGTTACAAAACTGAAGTAAATTTGTGTATATTAAACCTGTTCAAATTATTAAATCATTTCTTTGACCTTTACTATTTTAATGTGTATTGTCATTCGCCACCTTATCCACTCTTGAAGAAATTCCTTTAACCATTCTATCATTAAAAAAATAAGTTTCCAAGTTTATGATGCTCTTAAATTTAAAAATTGGAACCTCCCTTTTTAATTAAACTAAATTAATTGAATGGGTTAAAAACATGGTGACAAAATAATTTGTTTGTTTGGAGCAATTTCCTTTTTGTCGACAAGTTTTCAAAAATGAGGGAAAGGGTAAAGATACCTGTTGTATGCACTTTGAGGTCCAGGCTGTGGGTTTAGGTATGGCGTCAGCAGCCATCGTCTGCAAGGGTACCCACTGTCACCTAAAAGATGGTATCCGGCAGGCACAACACCCCTCTCAAACAATTCCTTGAGCCCACTGTTTTTCAGTATTTTGCTGTCATGTGTAGAGCCTGGCCAGCGCGCAACAATGTCTACTAATTCATCACTGGCATTAAAGATGACCTTCAGTATATGCAATGATACAATTGTACATGTTTAAAGTCTGAAATGGTAAACACTGTAAACATACAGCTAGAAAGCAAAAAATATAACACAAATGTGTGATAAAACATACAAATTTCACTGAAAAAGTTGGAACATCTATACATTATGTACCCTTGGAGTGGGTATATGTTTATATCAGGTTTTCAATCAGCTTTCTGTCTATGCCATGTAGTGTTTGACTCAGGGCCTAAAGTAAATGAAATTCAAGCACTCCATTCTGTATTGATCTGCATAAACTTGATAGCATTAAAATTATATTCACCTGTACATTTATGCTGTGAAATCCTTTCCTATTTACATACAACTCCTCCTCATTGGATGGCGCAATGATCCTCACCTGGGTTCCGTCAATTACCCCTACCACCTTCGGGAAACCCGCTACACCACCAAACTCTTGCACCTGCATGTCAAGGTCTACTGGATCTGTGGGGAAAGCTATAAATTGACGAATAATTGCAGGAGATATAAGAGAATTTACAACCGCCGTCACCACCTTGGAAACTGTGGACTGGGCAACATGGTGAAGATCGCCATCATTAAGTTAAATCTCACCGGTAGCCAGGAATCTCAATGCTATCAAAATCTTCTCCGACACTGACAGACTGTTGTGCCTGGCAGTCGGAGATTCGAGATGAACCCGTAACAGCTCCGTCAGGTACTCGATACCTCTCCTATCAAATCTGTATCGACGCAGTAGGTCATAGTTATTCAGTTCTGCAAGTATGTCTGGGCGAGCTGCCATTCCTATAACAAATTAACACAACATTTTAGTTAATCCACTTAATCTGTGCGTCGTAGAATTGACAAAGCGAAAAATGAATAACAACATGTTATATCGATATCATATACGAAATAACACTGTTGTTGACACATTCGATGCCCGTCTAAGTGAACTTCATATTTTGTCTATCCGAAATTGAACAAATCCGAACTACTGAAATTACACAATAACACACGAAGCGTTCCTCCGTAGAAAAACTAATGTCTGAATGAATAGAATCCCGATTAAGTCACAAAATATCCTTCTATTTTCTTTTACATTCCGTTGTTTTTATGTAGAAAACAAATCGCATGAACTGCTTTAAAAGATATATTTGTTTAACTTTCTAGAACGTCGTGTGGTAAGCGTTCATTTAAAACAGAGTTATCTCTCTTATAATGTGTAGAATAGTCTAAAAGTCGGACATCGACGTAATCGGAAATTAAAATCTACTCACCTGTCTGTTGTATTTTTCAAACAAGCAGTCTAATATATCGAAAAAATCCGTGAAAGTACGTGAAAATGTTGCAATTTATATTTTCCTAAATGATTTAAGGAAGGTGTAGAGTTTCCTTAAATTTAAGAAAATATTTAAGATTTTTTAAAGATAAGAAGCTACTGGAATACCACTTAAGAAATTTCTTATAAATAAGGAGAAAATTGGTCGATTTAGGGAAAATCTTGGATTTAAGAAAATCTTAACTATTTAAGATGCTACTGGAATACGGCCCCCGAAGTCGATGAATATCGTGAGAGTAATATCGCATTAAATATTCGTTTCCCCCTAAGATGGATACAACGTATTTTTATTAATTTAGATAAATTTGATTTGCGTTAATCACAAGATCCTTGTTCTAAGGCACGTTGTTACAAAACCGGAACAATGTAGATAACATTTAATATGGAATGAAGTCCCTTAAATGTACATAGGGTGTAGATAAACATCATGTGTTCGTTTTAATGTTCAACTTCAATAAAAGGGTGTAACAGTGGTCACGGCATGTGTATTGCACAGGAAACAGTTATACCACTGCGCTAACAAACCCCACCGTCGTTGTGGACACATTTTATGAATAAGCGTGAGATCTTCTTAGAGCTTGTTAGATCTGCACTATCTTTTTCTCAGTGGTTCGTTATAAATAAAATATGCTGAAAATCCAAATAGAATGGTGATTTTACATATCTCAAACAGTACGTATCGTCGGATCAAATCTATTCTGTTTCAATTCTTATAATACGTCGGATTTCCTAATTTTGTAGAGAATATATTGTAATTTAGAGACAATCAACTTTGAATTGGATCAAGATCCGAGTTACTCGTCGCCTGAAATACGTGACAGCTGTCTACGTACGTTGTATCAGAACCATGTAATCGTTGGAATATTGGTTAAGAAACATGCAACCCGCACACTCTTATAACCCTTATAATGCTGCTATCATTCTCGGGTGCTGGAATAGTCGAGTTCATTGGCGCTTCCGATCGAAGAAATTTGAAATTAATTATTTGGTTGCGATTCGCATAATAAAGGTAAATTTATCAAATCATGAAGGAATACTAGTTGTGTAAACAAGACGTTTCGTTAGATGTAGGGTTGATCGCTCGGCGTATGATCCAAACCCAAGCTGTTGGATAGTAGGCTATACATATCAACCACTCTATCTCACAAATTTTATAGTAATTTTGTTATAATATTTGTCACCAATTAGATTCAAAAGTACTATAGTCCTCTGTCTATGTAGACAGCGTAGATCATGACGCAACGTAGAGTCGCTGATGTGATTAATTTTTTACAGTATAAGTTTGAATCCAGATCACGCCGAGTGTTTCGGAATCAGATCTTGTTCCAAGCTGTTTTGCAAACGGCTAATGATTTCACCTTGTATTTTTAAGCAAATCGAATAAATATGCAAACTGAAGTTGACGAAAGTTTGAGCAGGCGACAATTTTCTCAATAGAAATAGGGCTTAGACCTCAATTTCTCGTTGTCACGTCCTTATATTGTTTTAAACATGCAGTGTGGTATCGATATTTGTCCATTATTTTGAATTACACACGTTGACGTGCAAATGCTTGTTGCCATCATTGACTTATAGGATATTTACTTCTAAATAATGGACAGTTATCGATTAACTCTAGAAAATAAAGTACAAATATAACAATGGGCGACGTTACAGTCACGTTTAAATTTTACAGCAATATAACACATTAAGTTAACTTCGGATTGATACATTGTTCTTTATGTTTGCAGGTAAACAATTGCTATGAATTTCGAATACGGAAACGTTACACATCTAGCGCGAGAACAAACATATGTTTACGCACAAACTATATTTCATGTACCATACATATCGATATCACGGCATGTGTAAGTCACAGGCAACCGGTATAACTCCACGGTCGTTGTGGACACATTTTTGATCCAGCGTGAAATCGTTCAGAAGTCGATGAATATCTTGAGAGTAATATCGCATTAATTATTCGTTTCCCCTTAAGATGGATACAACGTAAATTTTATTAATTTAGATGAATTTGTTTTGCGTTAATCACAAGATCAATGAAATGGACTCCTTTAAATGTACATAGCGTGTAGATTAACATCATGTGTTCGTTTTAATGTTCAACTTCAATAAAAGGGTGTAAAAGTGATCACGGCATGTGTATTTCACAGGATACTGTTATACCACTGCGCTAACAACCCCACCGTCGTTGTGGACACATTTTATGAATAAGCGTGAGATCTTTTTAGAGCTTGTTAGATCTGCACGATCTTTTTCTCAGTGGTTCGTTATAAATAAAATATGCTGCTAGTCCAAATAGGATGGTGATTTTACATATCTCAAACAGTACGTATCGTCGCATCAAATCTATTCTGTTTCAATTCTAATAATACGTCGGGTTCCCTCATTTTATAGAGAATATATTGTAATTTAGAGACAATCAACTTTGAATTGGATCAAGATCCGAGTTACTCGTCGCCTGAAATACGTGACAGCTGTCTGCGTACGTTGTATCAGAACCATGTAATCGGTGGAATATTGGTTAAGAAACATGCAACCCGCACACTCTTATAACCCTTATCATGCTGCTATCATTCTCGGGTGCTGGAATAGTCGAGTTCATTGGCGCTTCCGATCGAAGAAATTTGAAATTAATAATTTGGTCCCGATTTGCATAATGAAGGTAAATTTATCAAAACATGAAGAAATGCTAGTTGTGTAAACAAGACGTTTGCTTAGAAGTAGGGTTAATCGCTCGGCGTATGATCCATGCCCAAGCTGTGTAGGCTATACATATCAACCACTCTATCTCACAAATTTTATGGTATTTTTTTATAATATTTGTCATCAATTAGATTCAAAAGTACTATAGTCCTCTGTCTATGCAAACAGCGTAGATCATGACGAAACGTAGAGACCCTGATGTGACGTTTAGTTAATATTTTACACTATAAGTTTGAATCCAGATAACGCCGAGTGTTTCGGAATCAGATCGTGTTCCAAGCTATTTTGAAAATGGCTAATGATTTCACCTTGTATTTCTAAGCAAATCAAATAAATATGCAAACTGAAGTTGACGAAAGTTTGAGCAGGCGACTATTTTCACAATAGAAATAAGTCTTAGACTTCAATTTCTCGTTGTCACGGCCTTATATTGTTTTAAACATGCAGTGTGGTATCGATATTTGTCCATTATTTTGAATTACACACGTTGACGTCCAAATGCTTGTTGCCATCATTGACTTATAGTACATTTACTTCTAAATAATGGAAAGTTATCGACTAACTCTGGTAAATAAAGTACAAATATAACAATGGGCGACGTTACAGTCACGTTTAAACTTTACAGCAATATAACACATTAAGTTAACTTTGGATTGATACATTGTTCGTTATGTTTGCAGGTAAACAGTTGCTATGAAATTCGAATACGGAAACGTTACACATCTAGCGCGAGAACAAACATATGTTTCCTCACAAACACTTTTTCAAGCACCATAAATATCGATATCACGGCATGTGTAAGTCACAGGCAACAGATATAACACCACCGTCGTTGTGGACTCATGTTTGATCCAGCGTGAAATCGTTCAGAAGTCGATGAATATCGTGAGAGTAATATCGCATTAATTATTCGTTTCCCCCTAAGATGGATACAACGTATTTTTATTAATTTAGATGAATTTGTTTTGCGTGAATCACATGATCCTTTTCTAAAGCACGTTGTTACAAAACCGGAACAATGTAGATAACATTTAATATGAAATGAAGTCCCTTAAATGTGCATAGCGTGTAGATAAACAGCATGTGTTCGTTTTAATGTTCAACTTCAATAAAAGGGTGTAAAAGTGATCACGGCATGTGTATTTCACAGGAAACAGTTATACCACTGCGGAAACAACCCCACCGTCGTTGTGGACACATTTTATGAATAAGCGTGAGATCTTCTTAGAGCTTGTTAGATCTGTACTATCTTTTTCTCAGTGGTTCGTTATAAATAAAATATGCTGCAAATCCAAATAGAATGGTGATTTTACATATCTCAAACAGTACGTATCTTCGGATCAAATCTATTCTGTTTCAATTCTTATAATACGTCGGATTTCCTCATTTTGTAGAGAATATATTGTAATTTAGAGACAATCAACTTTGAATTGGATCAAGATCCGAGTTACTCGTCGCCTGAAATACGTGACAGCTGTCTGCGAACGTTATATCAGAACCATGTAATCGGTGGAATATGGGTTAAGAAACATCCAACCCGCACACTCTTATAACCCTTATAATGCTGCTATCATTCTCGGGTGCTGGAATATTCGAGTTGATTGGCGCTTCCGATCGAAGAAATTTGAAATTAATAATTTGGTTGCGATTCGCATAATAAAGGTAAATTCATCAAAACATGAAGGAATGCTAGTTGTGTAAACAAGATGTTTGGTTAGAAGTAGGGTTGATCGCTCGGCGTATGATCCAAACCCAAGCTGTTGGATAGTAGGCTATACATATCAACCACTCTATCTCACAAATTTTATAGTAATTTTGTTATAATATTTGTCACGAATTAGATTCAAAAGTATTATAGTCCTCTGTCTATGTAAACAGCGTAGATCATGACGCAACGTAGAGTCGCTGATGTGACGTTTAGTTAATATTTTACACTATAAGTTTGAATCCAGATTACGCCGAGTGTTTCGGAATCAGATCTTGTTCAAAGCAATTTTGCAAACGGCTAATGATTTCACGTTGTATTTTTAAGCAAATCGAATAAATATGCAAACTGAAGTTGACGAAAGTTTGAGCAGGCGACCATTTTCACAATAGAAATAAGGCTTAGACCTCAAATTCTCGTTGTCACGTCCTTATATTGTTTTAAACATGCAGTGTGGTATCGATATTTGTCCATTATTTTGAATTACACACGTTGACGTCCAAATGCTTGTTGCCATCATTAACTTATAGGACATTTACTTCTAAATAATGGACAGTTATCGATTAACTCTAGAAAATAAAGTACAAATAAAACAATGGGCGACGTTACAGTCACGTTTAAACTTTACAGCAATATAACACATTAAGTTAACTTCGGATTGATACATTGTTCGTTATGTTTGCAGGTAAACAATTGCTATGAATTTCGAATACGGAAACGTTACACATCTAGCGCGATAACAAACATATGTTTACGCACAAACTATTTTTCAAGCACAATAAATATCGATATCAAGGCATGTGTAAGTCACAGGCAACAGGTATAACTCCACGGTCGTTGTGGACACATTTTTGATCTAGCGTGAAATCGTTCAGAAGTCGATGAATATCGTGAGAGTAATATCGCATTAATTATTCGTTTCCCCCTAAGATGGATACAACGTAAATTTTATTAATTTAAATGAATTTGTTTTGCGTTAATCACAAGATCAATGAAAGGGACTCCATTAAATGTACATAGCGTGTAGATACACATCATGTGTTCGTTTTAATGTTCAACTTCAATAAAAGGGTGTAAAAGTGATCACGGCATGTGTATTTCACAGGAAACAGTTATACCACTGCGCTAACAACCCCACCGTCGTTGTGGACACATTTTATGAATAAGCGTCAGATATTTTTAGAGCTTGTTAGATCAGCACTATCTTTTTCTCAGTGGTTCGTTATAAATAAAATATGCTGCAAGTCCAAATAGGATGTTGATTTTACATATCTCAAACAGTACGTATAGTTGCATCAAATATATTCTGTTTCAATTCTAATAATACGTCGGGTTCCCTCATTTTATAGAGAATATATTGTAATTTAGAGACAATCAACTTTGAATTGGATCAAGATCCGAGTTACTCGTCGCCTGAAATACGTGACAGCTGTCTGCGTACGTTGTATCAGAACCATGTAATCGGTGGAATATTGGTTAAGAAACATGCAACCCGCACACTTTTATAACCCTTATCATGCTGCTATCATTCTCGGGTGCTGGAATAGTCGAGTTCATTGGCGCTTCCGATCGAAGAAATTTGAAATTAATAATTTGGTCCCGATTAGCATAATGAAGGTAAATTTATCAAAACATGAAGAAATGCTAGTTGTGTAAACAAGACGTTTGGTTGGAAGTAGGGTTAATCGCTCGGCGTATGATCCATGCCCAAGCTGTTGGATAGTAGGCTATACATATCAACCACTCTATCTCACAAATTTTATAGTAATTTTTTATAATATTTGTCATCAATTAGATTCAAAAGTACTATAGTCCTCTGTCTATGCAAACAGCGTAGATCATGACGAAACGTAGAGTCGCTGATGTGACGTTTAGTTAATATTTTACACTATAAGTTTGAATCCAGATCACGCCGAGTGTTTCGGAATCAGATCTTGTTCCAAGCTATTTTGCAAACGGCTAATGATTTCACCTTGTATTTCTAAGCAAATCGAATAAATATGCAAACTGAAGTTGACGAAAGTTTGAGCAGGCGACTATTTTCACAATAGAAATAAGTCTTAGACTTCAATTTCTCGTTGTCACGGCCTTATATTGTTTTAAACATGCAGTGTCGTATCGATATTTGTCCATTATTTTGAATTACACACGTTGACGTCCAAATGCTTGTTGCCATCATTAACTTATAGTACATTTACTTCTAAATAATGGAAAGTTATCGATTAACTCTGGGAAATAAAGTACAAATATAACAATGGGCGACGTTACAGTCACGTTTAAACTTTACAGCTATATAACACATTAAGGTAACTTTGGATTGATACATTGTTCGTTATGTTTGCAGGTAAACAGTTGCTATGAATTTCGAATACGGAAACGTTACACATCTAGCCCGAGAACAAACATATGTTTCCGCACAAACACTTTTTCAAGCACCATAAATATCGATATCACGGCATGTGTAAGTCACAGGCAACAGTTATAACACCGCCGTCGTTGTGGACACATTTTTGATCCAGCGTGAAATCGTTCAGAAGTCGATGAATATCGTGAGAGTAATATCGCATTAATTATTCGTTTCCCCCTAAGATAGATACAACGTATTTTTATTAATTTAGATGAATTTGTTTTGCGTGAATCACATGATCCTTTTCTAAGGCACGTTGTTACAAAACCGGAACAATGTAGATAACATTTAATATGAAATGAAGTCCCTTAAATGTACATAGCGTGTAGATAAACATCATGTGTTAGTTTTAATGTTCAACTTCAATAAAAGGGTGTAAAAGTGATCACGGCATGTGTATTTCACAGGAAACAGTTATACCACTGCTCTAACAACCCCACCGTCGTTGTGGACACATTTTATGAATAAGCGTGAGATCTTCTTAGAGCTTGTTAGATCTGTACTATCTTTTTCTCAGTGGTTCGTTATAAATAAAATATGCTGCAAATCCAAATAGAATGGTGATTTTACATATCTCAAACAGTACGTATCGTCGGATCAAATATATTCTGTTTCAATTCTTATAATACGTCGGATTTCCTAATTTTGTAGAGAATATATTGTAATTTAGAGACAATCAACTTTGAATTGGATCAAGATCCGAGTTACTCGTCGCCTGAAAAACGCGACAGCTGTCTGCGAACGTTATATCAGAACCATGTAATCGGTGGAATATGGGTTAAGAAACATGCAACCCGCACACTCTTATAACCCTTATAATGCTGCTATCATTCTCGGGTGCTGGAATAGTCGAGTTGATTGGCGCTGCCGATCGAAGAAATTTGAAATTAATAATTTGGTTGCGATTCGCATAATAAAGGCAAATTTATCAAAACATGAAGGAATGCTAGTTGTGTAAACAAGACGTTTGGTTAGAAGTAGGGTTTATCGCTCGGCGTATGATCCATGCCCAAGCTGTTTGGGTGTAGGCTATACATATCAACCACTCTATCTCACAAATTTTATAGTAATTCTGTTATAATATTTGTTACCAATTAGATTCAAAAGTACTATAGTTCTCTGTCTATGCAAACAGCGTAGATCATGACGAAACGTAGAGTCGCTGAAGTGACGTTTAGTTAATATTTTACACTATAAGTTTGAATCCAGATCACGCCGAGTGTTTCGGAATCAGATCTTGTTCCAAGCTATTTTGCAAACGGCTTATGATTTCACCTTGCATTTTTAAGCAAATCGAATAAATATGCAAACTGAAGTTGACGAAAGTTTGAGCAGGCGACTATTTTCACAATAGAAATAAGGCTTAGACCACAATTTCTCGTTGTCACGGCCTTATATTGTTTTAAACATGCAGTGTGGTATCGATATTTGTCCATTATTTTGAATTACACACGTTGACGTCCAAATGCTTGTTGCCATCATTGACTTATAGGACATTTACTTCTAAATAATGGAAAGTTATCGATTAACTCTGGGAAATAAAGTACAAATATAACAATGGGCGACGTTACAGTCACGTTTAAACTTTACAGCAATATAACACATTAAGGTAACTTTGGATTGATACATTGTTGGTTATGTTTGCAGGTAACAGTTGCTATGAATTTCGAATACGGAAACGTTACACATCTAGCGCGAGAACAAACATATGTTTCCGCACAAACACTTTTTCAAGCACCATAAATATCGATATCACGGCATGTGTAAGTCACAGGCAACAGTTATAACACCACCGTCGTTGTGGACACATTTTTGATCCAGCGTGAAATCGTTCAGAAGTCGATGAATATCGTGAGAGTAATATCGCATTAATTATTCGTTTCCCCCTAAGATGGATACAACGTATTTTTATTAATTTAGATGAATTTGTTTTGCGTGAATCACATGATCCTTGTTCTAAGGCACGTTGTTACAAAACCGGAACAATTTAGATAACATTTAATATGAAATGAAGTCCCTTAAATGTACATAGCGTGTAGATAAACATCATGTGTTCGTTTTAATGTTCAACTTCAATAAAATGGTGTAAAAGTGATCACGGCATGCGTATTTCACAGGAAACAGTTATACCACTGCGCTAACAACCCCACCGTCGTTGTGGACACATTTTATGAATAAGCGTGAGATCTTCTTAGAGCTTGTTAGATCTGTACTATCTTTTTCTCAGTGGTTCGTTATAAATAAAATATGCTGCAAATCCAAATAGAATGGTGATTTTACATATCTCAAACAGTACGTATCGTCGGATCAAATATATTCTGTTTCAATTCTTATAATACGTCGGATTTCCTAATTTTGTAGAGAATATATTGTAATTTAGAGACAATCAACTTTGAATTGGATCAAGATCCGAGTTACTCGTCGCCTGAAAAACGCGACAGCTATCTGCGAACGTTATATCAGAACCATGTAATCGGTGGAATATGGGTTAAGAAACATGCAACCCGTACACTCTTATAACCCTTATAATGCTGCTATCATTCTCGGGTGCTGGAATAGTCGAGTTGATTGGCGCTTCCGATCGAAGAAATTTGAAATTAATAATTTGGTTGCGATTCGCATAATAAAGGCAAATTTATCAAAACATGAAGGAATGCTAGTTGTGTAAACAAGACGTTTGGTTAAAAGTAGGGTTGATCGCTCGGCGTATGATCCATGCCCAAGCTGTTTGGGTGTAGGCTATACATATCAACCACTCTATCTCACAAATTTTATAGTAATTTTGTTATAATATTTGTCACCAATTAGATTCAAAAGTACTATAGTTCTCTGTCTATGAAAACAGCGTAGACCATGACGAAACGTAGAGTCGCTGATGTGACGTTTAGTTAATATTTTACACTATAAGCTTGAATCCAGATCACGCCGAGTGTTTCGGAATCAGATCTTGTTCCAAGCTATTTTGCAAACGGCTTATGATTTCACCTTGTATTTTTAGGCAAATCGAATAAATATGCAAACTGAAGTTGACGAAAGTTTGAGCAGGCGACTATTTTCACAATAGAAATAAGGCTTAGACCTCAATTTCTCGTTGTCACGGCCTTATATTGTTTTAAACATGCAGTGTGGTATCGATATTTGTCCATTATTTTGAATTACACGCGTTGACGTCCAAATGCTTGTTGCCATCATTGACTTATAGGACATTTACTTCTAAATAATGGAAAGTTATCGATTAACTCTGGGAAATAAAGTACAAATATAACAATGGGCGACGTTACAGTCACGTTTAAACTTTACAGCAATATAACACATTAAGGTAACTTTGGATTGATACATTGTTCGTTATGTTTGCAGGTAAACAGTTCCTATGAATTTCGGATACGGAAACGTTACACATCTAGCGCGAGAACAAACATATGTTTCCGCACAAACACTTTTTCAAGCACCATAAATATCGATATCACGGCATGTGTAAGTCACAGGCAACAGTTATAACACCACCGTCGTTGTGGACACATTTTTGATCCAGCGTGAAATCGTTCAGAAGTCGATGAATATCTTGAGAGTAATATCGCATTAATTATTCGTTTCCCCCTAAGATGGATACAACGTATTTTTATTAATTTAGATGAATTTGTTTTGCGTGAATCACAAGATCCTTTTCTAAAGCACGTTGTTACAAAACCGGAACAATGTAGATAACATTTAATATGAAATGAAGTCCCTTAAATGTACATAGCGTGTAGATAAACATCATGTGTTCGTTTTAATGTTCAACTTCAATAAAAGGGTGTAAAAGTGATCACGGCATGCGTATTTCACAGGAAACAGTTATACCACTGCGCTAACAACCCCACCGTCGTTGTGGACACATTTTATGAATAAGCGTGAGATCTTCTTAGAGCTTGTTAGATCTGTACTATCTTTTTCTCAGTGGTTCGTTATAAATAAAATATGCTGCAAATCCAAATAGAATGGTGATTTTACATATCTCAAACAGTTCGTATTGTCGGATCAAATCTATTCTGTTTCAATTCTTATAATACGTCGGATTTCCTAATTTTGTAGAGAATATATTGTAATTTAGAGACAATCAACTTTGAATTGGATCAAGATTCGAGTTACTCGTCGCCTCAAGTACGTGACAGCTGTTTGCGAACGTTATATCAGAACCATGTAATCGGTGGAATATGGGTTAAGAAACATGCAATCCGCACACTCTTTATAACCCTTATAATGCTGCTATCATTCTCGGGTGCTGGAATAGTCGAGTTGATTGGCGCTTCCGATCGAAGAAATTTGAAATTAATAATTTGGTTGCGATTCGCATAATAAAGGTAAATTTATCAAAACATGAAGG
This sequence comes from Serripes groenlandicus, assembly GCA_031761405.1. Lineage (NCBI taxonomy): Eukaryota > Metazoa > Mollusca > Bivalvia > Cardiida > Cardiidae > Serripes > Serripes groenlandicus. The sequence continues at coordinate 77,919 of JASEVX010000245.1, forward strand.
AATGCTAGTTGTGTAAACAAGACGTTTGGTTAGAAGTAGGGTTGATCGCTCGGCGTATGATCCAAACCCAAGCTGTTGGATAGTAGGCTATACATATCAACCACCCTATCTGACAAATTTTATAGTAATTTTGTTATAATATTTGTCACCAATTAGATTCAAAAGTACTATAGTCCTCTGTCTATGTAAACAGCGTAGATCATAACGCAACGTAGAGTCGCTGATGTGACGTTTAGTTAATATTTTACACTATAAGTTTGAATCCAGATCACGCCCAGTGTTTCGGAATCAGATCTTGTTCCAAGCTATTTTGCAAACGGCTAATGATTTCACCTTGTATTGTTATGCAAATCGAATAAATATGCAAACTGAAGTTGACGAAAGTTTGAGCAGGCGACCATTTTCACAATAGAAATAGGGCTAAGACTTCAATTTCTCGTTGTCACGGCCTTATATTGTTTTAAACATGCAGTGTGGTATCGATATTTGTCCATTATTAAAAATTACACACGTTGACGTCCAAATGCTTGTTGCCATCATTGACTTATAGGATATTTACTTTTAAATAATAGACAGTTATCGATTAACTCTGGGAAATAAAGTACAAATATAACAATGGGCGACGTTACAGTCACGTTTATACTTTACAGCAATATAACACTTTAAGGTAACTTCGGATTGATACATTGTTCGTTGTGTTTGCAGGTATACAAATTCTATGAATCTTAAATACGGAAACGTTATACAACTAACGCGAGAACAAACATATATTTACGCACAGACGCTTTTTAGCACCATTAATTACGATATCACGGCTTGTGAAATTCACAGGCAACACTTATTATCCCCCCTCCCTCCCTTTTTTATGCAGTGGTACATAGTGTACTTGGGGTAATGTATATTTTATAACACTGTATCAAATCCCTGTTTTAATCCACGAGCTTGATCATATACTAAACTATGGAAATCGTATGTTCCATCTATGTTAAAAAATAGTAAGCAAATATTTTGTTAAGTTTGAACAGGTATCGGACAATATTAGATAGCGAAACGACTGTTGACTAAGTAGCAAATCGACTGTGGCGAAACGACTTAGGTGGCGAAAGTGTAAGGTAGCAAAACGCTAGGTGACGAATCAATTAGTAACCATTTATATCACTTTCATTATGGTATATGCATAATAATATTATGAGTGTGTTTATGAATACAGAACAACTTTTGTTTACTAACGGTTGTTTGTAAAAATAATAACAGAAAAGTTAAAATACATGAGCGCCGTTGCACGGTGTCCAACAATGAGACATTACAAAACAGTGTAGACGCTGCCAATTATTTCGCTTCAGACGGCGTCTTATCAGTTTCTACACTTTCAGCTGCTTGAGTCAATAATATGTTTTCTTCAAATATGCCTAGTTCAGACACAATACTTTCAACATAACAACTGATTTATATCTACACTATTTGAAATGTCTGAAAGTTTGAAAAAATACAGAGGATTTCGTTTGTTTTTGAACGGGAACACTTTTATACTGATCTGGACACAAATAAATTGTTTACTAACAGAAGATTATTCTAATTGTTTGATTGTTTAAATTTGCACCATGTAAGTTTGTATAATAGAGCATTTTAATTTTCACTTTCATTAGTCTTGCTGAGTTTAGTGTGATTTCAATTAAGCAAAACTTCAAGCTTGCCATATTTTGATAGCCGACAAAGGGCGGTTAATATAACTTCATCGAGACGGTCATTGACAATCATTTTCATATGCGTTTTTTATAAGACAATTCTTTGTCTTGGCGAATAATGGTTACTTATTCACATTAATATATTCATTACATACAGAACATTTAAACTCCAGGTCTACATATTTTGTATTAAAATAAAACGAAGCTGTTTAGTTGTCATAATTTAGGAAGCGAAATGTATGAGCAGAGAAACAGTCTGAATTACAGACTACTTTAGACTGGGTAGCGAACAGTCAAGGTAGCGAAAAGACCATCAATCATTTCTAACAGGCGGTGCCGATTCTTGAGATTATAATGCAAAAATAATTATTTGATTGCATGAAAAGATAAATGTGTTATCAAATCATATCATACATACTCGCGTCCCAACCGCAACTCTGAATGTAGAACTTTAATTGTTATTAACTTATATGGTCATGCATCTAGGTGAAAAATCCTCAAACACCGTCCATAGTGACTGTCTAAAGTTCATGTACACACATTGTGTCCACAGTGCAAATATGGTGTCCACAACATAGGTTATACTACTTTTACTATTTTTGCATTTTATCAGGTACTCTATGACTGTTAATGTTTTTAAGACCTACTAGTTACTAATAATGTAAACAAAGAGTCTGTACCTTTATTATTTCTGTAAGTGTCCACAAAGTAGGTTTAGGTAGGCAGTGTCCACAACCTTTCCAACTCGAGTATGTGTGTGTGTGTGTGTGTGTGTGTGTGTGTGTGTGTGTGTGTCTGTCTATCCGTCTGTCTCTCTATCTCTCTGCGTCTGTATGTCTGTCTGTCTGTCTGTACGTACGTCTGGACGAGTACTTGTTCTCCTAAATGACACTTAGATAAATATTTATTTTTTATTTTTTTATAACGGGTATCTCATTTGCATATTAATGTTATTAATGTTATTCATTCCGTAAAATGGAAGTTATTACGGAATGAATTGCATACTTGTGGGGTGCACCCCACAACAAAACATCAAAGGAAATATGTGTGTAAAATACAAATACACTTCATAAGAATGTCTGTCTGTCTGTCTGTCTGTCTGTCTGTCTGTCTGTCTGTCTGTCTGTCTGTCTGTCTGTCTGTCTGTTTGTCTGTAGGTCTGTCTGTCTGTCTGTCTGTCTGTAGGTCTGTCTGTCTGTCTGTCTGTCTGGATGCCTGTCTGTCTCTCTTGTCTGTCTGTCTCTCTCTCCCTGTATGTCTGTCTGTCTGTCTGTCTGTCTCTCTCTCTCTCTGTCTGTGTCTCTGTCTCTGTCTGTCTGTATGTCTCTGTCTCTGTCTCTGTGTCTCTCTGTCTCTGTCTCTCTCTCTCTATGTCTCTCTGTCTATGTCTCTGTCTCTCTCTCTTTTTGTCTGTCTGTCTGTATGTCTGTCTGTCTCTCTCTGTCTCTCTGTCTCTCTCTGTCTCTCTCTGTCTCTCTCTGTCTGTCTGTCTCTCTCTCTGTCTGTCTGTATCTCTGTGTGTGTGTCTCTCTCTGTCTCTCTCTGTCTCTCTCTCGCTGTCTCTCTCTCTCTCTCTCTCTCTGTCTCTCTGTGTGTGTCTCTCTCTCTCTTTCTCTCTCTCTCTGTCTCTCTGTCTCTCTCTCTTTCTCTCTCTCTGTCTCTCTCTCTGTGTCTGTCTGTCTGTCTCTCTCTCTCTCTCTGTGTGTCTCTCTATCTCTGTGTCTCTGTCTCTTTGTCTCTGTCTCTGTCTGTCTATGTCTGTCTGTCTGTCTGTCTGTCTGTCTGTCTCTGTCTCTGTCTCTGTCTCTCTGTCTGTCTGTCTGTCTGTCTGTCTCTCTCTCTCTCTCTCTCTCTCTCTCTCTCTCTCTCTCTCTCTCTCTCTCTCTCTCTTTCTTTCTTTCGTTCTTTCTTCCGTTCAACGACCCTAAACACTTTCCATTTCTAAGAACTTTTATCTCAGGGAATGTGCCAGTAGTTAGATACGAGTGCACATTCAATGTATGCAGTTAAACAATATGTTTGCAATTAATTGAAAGTATCGGAAATAAAACATTTTCGTCGAGTACATTGAATTGCTTTAAACCAATTTAGACGATAAGTGAAAATCTTGCTAGTGAGACTATTCGTAGGCATTTTACAGTCTTTGAAGGAAATTTGTTTTTGCGTTTGTCAATTTCACATTGTATGTTGTACCGACCTAGCAGACTAAATACCTTATCTGTACGTGTTCTACAGTGCAAATGCTGTGATTTTCAACGTTCTGGATATCTAAAGAAGACATAGGATGCAATAGCTGACATCCGTACAGTGTAGAAGAAATTGGTATTGTTTTCATTAGTGAACCCATTGTAATACAGTTGACATACCAAATGTTGTTTACTGCTAGTAAAGAGAACATAAAGGTCCGTCCTTTTGCTGTTACCAAGATGTACAAAAACATGAAGTTTGGCAAAGAGAACCCCTCCATTTGAACAAATATAAATTTCAACTTGTTACCACTACTTAAGAGTAATTTGGTTACAATACAATCAGCAAGCAAAGTTACAAAGAGATGTTGCGTCATGGATTAAGCTCGCTGAGGTATATAGCTATTCTGATAACTGGTCTTATTTATATTGTACTAACAATATAAAGAAAGGAGCATTCCAAAATATAATAAACAAGGGATTGTCTCTCCAGTTTCTATTAGATTCTTCATCACAAGAGTTAATTTTAATCATATGACTCAGAAATCAGAATCATATTTGTTTTCATCAATTCGTCAACAAAATTGACAAGTTGACGAATCTCTTCTGAATGACTGATTCAATACGTCCAGATACATTATCTAAAGTTTTTAGAAGAATATTGTTTTCGTCAATTTCGTCAACTAAATTGACAAGTTGACGAATTGACGAACTTGCCGAAGCTCTTCTGAATGACTGGTGGCCATGAAATTTGAAATAGGGCATAATTTGCATTCAATACGTCCAGATACATTATCTAAAAGACAGAAATGAAGATTTTTAGAAAAATAATGTTTTCGTCAATTTGTTAACTAAGTTGACGAATTAACGAACTTGAAGAAGCTCCTCTGATTGGCTGATCTCCATGAAACATGAAATAGGGCCTAATTTGCATTCAATACATCCAGATACTTATCTAAAGGAAAGAAATAAAGTTTTCAGAAAAATATTTGTTCCGTCAATTTCGTCAACAAAATTGACGAGTTGACGAATTGACGAACTTGAAGAAGCTCTTCTGAATGACTGAAGGCCATGAATTTTTAAAATAGGGCCTAATTTGCATTCAATACGTCCAGATACTTATCTAAAGGAAAGAAAAAAAGTTTTTAGAAAAATCTTTTTTTCGTCAGTTTCGTCAACATTATTGACAAATTGACGATTTGAAGAAGCTCTTCTGATTGACTAATCGCCATGAAACATGAAAAAGGGCCTATTTTGCATTCAATAAAAGGAAAGAAATAAAGTTTTTAGAAAAATATTTTTTTCGTCAATTTCGTCAACTTTATTGACATGTGAAGAAGCTCTTCTGATTGACTGATCGCCATGAAACATGAAAAAGGGCCTATTTTGCATTCAATAAAAGGAAAGAAATAAAGTTTTTAGAAAAATATTTTTTTCGTCAATTTCGTCAACTTTATTGACATGTGAAGAAGCTCTTCTGATTGACTGATCGCCATGAAACATGAAATAGGGCCTAATTTGCATTCAATACGTCCAGATACTTATCTTAAGGAAAGAAATAAAGTTTTTAGAAAAATATCTTTTTCGTCAATTTCGTCAACTTTATTGACAAGTGGACGAATTGACGAACTCGAAGAAGCTCTTCTGATTGACGGATCGCCATGAAACATGAAATGGGGCCTAATTTGCATTTAATACATCCAGAAACATTATCTTAAAGAAAGAAAGAAAGTTTTTAGAAAAAATGTCACAGTTCGTCACTCGTCAATTCGTCACTCGTCAACCTAACTTCACGGACCTAAAAAAATGTCACAGTTCGTCACTCGTCAATTCGTCACTCGTCAACCTAACTTCACGGACCTTTTATTATTACTCCAAGATTGTTATTTATATTTACTCTGTTCTATGGTAACCTAGGAAATGCTTTGATAACTCTGAAATACAACTGAAGCAAGACTAAAATGCAACCAAATTAAAACAATAAGCTAATATTGTAAATTTAGATTTAGAATAAATAAAAGAGTTGCCTCAGTTTAATAATGATAATAATAATAGACTTTATTATATATTCAAGATACAACAAGCACCGTTATGGGAATAATTTATTTAATTAACCGATGACCACCAGCGTGGTACCATGAAAGATATGTTGATTCAAATTTCTTTAATTTTTCGCAGTTCCTGATATGCAGTGGATTCCATATTTTTGGTCCAGAGTATGTCAAAGATTTTCTGCAAAATTCTATTCTTGGTTTAGGAATGCAAAGTGTATGCTGGCGCCAGATCTGGGTGATAGTGGACAGGAGCAAACCTATAGTCCCCAAACATTATAAATCTCCGACTGGTTAGGGACTAATAAGTAAATTATGTTCCCAATCAGGTAACCAGGGAAACTAGGTTTTCTCATCATTTGACCGAACATCCAGTTTTATTTTGTCAACGCCATATTTAAATCCTATTATGTATAATTCTCTTAAAAATGGAGAGATCTTAGAAGAAAATGTGAAGTCTGACAAAATGAAACTTTTTAAAAAATCTGATAAAAATTGAAAAAAATATTTTATCGACATGAGCAATATTTCCCCTTTCTGCAATGTTTTTGAAAGTTGTTTGCTACAGAGGTGTCAAAAGTTGTATATATTATGGAAAGAATGAAGAAACAGAAATTAGTGTTATTTATGCAGCTATTTTGTATACAAATATGGACATATATCTTTCTTGCACCAAATAGTTGTTTGAAATATTAAAATGATGTGGTGCAATACATCACTATGTGCACATATTGTTTTTTTGCACAAAAAAATAATATCAGCGTACTTATCACTTTATGCCTCTTTCTTATAAAAGCATATTTTGAGGTTGAATTTGGTTTTAAATCATTTTATGCAAAAAAGTGATTTTGTGAAAAGATGGACTTATTGAGTTTTTGCACTAAGGTGACGATATGTAAACTTATTATAGGATGTGATTAAATGATTCAAGTTTAACGACATGTTGATCAGTAAACAGAATGTTCTATAATGCTTATTATGTTCTCACTTTCTAAAAAAAAATCCATATGAAAAGTAAGCATGTTATTCTCGGTATAAGTACCATTTCGTATGTAATACTCAATTTAACGCGTTAACGAGAATAATCTTTCAACAAGCATGTCAAAATAATCATTGTCGAATACCAAAATGAAATATGTAAGTTAATTAATTTGCAGCATTTCAATCAACATAAATTACTCGATCTTTAATCAATTATTTGTCACTAAACATATGCAAAATAAAGTTTCAGGCATTCAAGTAAACCGGTGTTTATACGTTTCATGTTGTGCTGTATAAAACCTGTTGATAGTCAATGCGCATACGTACGTGTTTTACATGTCACTCTGTATATCCGTCCAAACATCCTGAACAATGTCCGTCAAAAGTGTTACAAGTTTCATTATTTCTACATTTACCGCATGTTTGTGTACAGTTTCCACCATAGGAACCGCTGCTGCAGACTGAAAGTAGTTTAGCACGCATTATATAAGCAATGTCAAATAGGTTGGTACAATTCGGTCTCATTAAACAGAGGTCTCTTCAGATCTTCCTAACGCATTCAGCACGTGGGTGTGTTACATGTAGGTACATGTTGTATTTTGGTTGGTGGATTAGGCTAGCACTTACCCGAATGCTTGATGTATAACAACTATAGCTTTCTTTAGATAACTCTTATCCTGCTTATAGCAATATTGTCTTGATCAAACCTCAGCTAAAAAACCTTCAAAGCAATACTGAAAACATGAAGGAACAAACATATCTGCCAAAGAAGACGTTTGGAAATGTTGTGGCAAAATGATAACGTACTCATAGTATCTTCAATTTCTTCTCCTGTCATCATGTTTTCAATAGTTTTTAATACATATACTGTGACTTAGTTAAAAATGTCTAATTTTGACCAGAAATTTTCATTGGCGTATTTGCTGATGCGCTGTTTGTCGTAAATGATTAAAAAATTAAATGTCAACAACTGTGGGTGACCTAATAATAGCTTACACCTCTTGGGTTAATGAGTTTTAAATCGTACAGTTATTTGTCGATGCTCCTTGTGTGGTTAAGGATAGCATTTAGATTGATGCACCGGCGTCTAGATTAAATCAAAGCACTGAAATTACTGATGGACGGTTGTCATGGAATACGTCACTTAAGGTCAGGAAGGCAGTTTTAAGGTATGTACACAATCTATATATTTCCTCATAAATAAACTACGTCAAACAAAAACGACTTTCAAGTCCTTTCAACCATCATATATAATATAAGAGTGTGCAGTCTGATCAGGATATTCCTTCTTCGCCATCCAGGCACACAAACATCCGTGACTACTCAACAGGAGAAGAACAATGACTACATAATAAAAGATAGGACAGTAAAAAGTTTCAATTTGAATGTAAGTGTCTTTGATTTAATGAGGTTGGTTTTCATTTGACATTGCAAATCTACCCGGGGAAATGTCCGTACAAAGATTTACTCCACTTTGAACAAGTTGTCGCTTTGAAACTATTTGTTTTGAAGGAGCTTTATTTCAACGGAGCTGCCTGTGTTATTAGGCAAATTAGTAACTCAGAAAAGCGCTTCATTAATTTTGCTGACTCTGGAACAGATTTCTGTCGACAAATTTATAGTATGAACCATATGCTTTAAAGCTTCAACACTATCCTGTATATTGGTCACACACGTCTCCGCATCTACACAAGTCACAGCGGTGTTCATAATTGAAACCAAAAGTTCCAGTCTGGTATTCTGTAAAACACGTTGTAGTGTCGACAAATGAGTAATGTTAATGTATATTCATATGTATATCCCGATAAGTATATAAATAAATATAAAATAAGATATGCGGAAGAGGGTTATGCCAAAACAATTCGTGTTAATGGTCTGTTACGGTGTTTTATGAGACGGTTCTTAGATGGACAAAGACATTTCATTTGATGATCGATCATACTATGCTGGAACATGTGAGCTGGTTAATGTTTTTTGCATATATGTTGGCACAAGAGCCTTGTTTGAGCACATTATTTACAATATATGTAAACTTATTATAGGATGAGATTAAATGATGCAAGTTTATCGACATGTTGAACAGTAAACAGAATGTTCTATAATGCTTATTATGTTCTCACTTTCTAAAATTAAATCCATATTAGATGTAAGCCTGTTAATCTCGGTATAAGTACCATTTCGTATGAAATGCTCAATTTAAAGCGTTTAAGAGAATTATCTTTCAACAAGCATGTCAAAATGATCATTGTCGAATACTTAAATGAAATATGTACGTTAATTAATTCAAAACAACATAAATGACTCAATCTTAATCAATTATTTGTCAATAAACATATCCAAAATAATGTTTCAGGCATTCAAGTAACACGGTGTTTATACGTGTCATGTTGTGCTGTACAAAACCTGTTGATAGTCAATGCACATACTTACGTGTTTTACATTTCAGATCAGTCTCTGTATATCCGTCCATACATCCTGAACAATGTCCGTCAACAATGTTACAAGTTTCATTATTTCTACATTTACCGCATGTTTGTGTACAGTTTCTACCATAGGTAGCTCTGCTGCAGACTGAAAATAGTTAAGCGAGCATTATATAAGCCATGTCAAATAGGTTGGTACAATTCGGTCTCATTAAAAATAGGTCTCTTCAGATCGCCCCAACACTTTCAGCACGTGGGTGTGTTAAATGTAGATACATGTTGTATTTTTGCCGGTGGATAGCACTTACCCGAGTGCTTGGTGTATAACAACTATAGCTTTCTTAAGATAACCATTATCCTACGTTATAAAACTTAATAACAATATTGTCTTGATCAAACCTCAGCTAATAAAACGTCAAACCAATACGGAAAATATGAAGGAACAAACATTTCTGCCAAAGAAGACGTTTGGAAATGCTGTGGCAAAAGGTTAACGTACTCGTAGTGTCTTCAATTCCTTCTCTTGTCATCATGTTTTCAATAGTTTTTCATACATATACTGTGACTTAGTTAAAAATTCCTAATTTTGACCTGACGTTTTCATTGGCGTATTTGCTGATGCGCGGATTGTCATAAATAATTAAACAATTAAATGTCAACAACTGTGGGTGACCTAATAATAGCTTACATCTCTTGGGTTATACAAATGAGTTTTAAATCGTCCAGTTATGTGTCGATACTCCTTGTGTGGTTAAGGACAGTATTTAGATTGATGCACCGGCGTCTAGATTAATTCAAAGCACCGAAATTACTGATAGGACGGTTATGATGGAATACGTAACTTACGGTCAGACAGGCAGTTTAAATGTATGTAAACAATATATGTGTTTCCTCAGAAATAAATCGCGTCAAACAAAAGCGACTTTCAAGTCTCTTTAACCAGTATATATATATATATGATACAAGCCTGTGCAATCTGATCAGGAAATTCCATGTTCGCCATCTAGGCATACAAGCATCCGTGACTCAACAGGAGAAAAACAATGTCTTTATAACATAAATAGGACAGTAAAAGTCTTCAATTTGAATGTGAGTGTCTTTGATTTAATGAGGTTGCTTTTCATTTGACATTGCAAATCTACCCTGGGAAATTTCCGTACAAAGAATTACTCCGCTTTGAACAAGTTGTCACTTTGGAACCTTTTGTTCTGCAGGAGCTTTATTTCAGTGGAGCTGCCTGTGTTATTAGGAACTAAGTAACTCCGAAAATAGATTAATTAATTATGTTGACTCTGGAACGGATGTCTGTCGACAAATTTATAGTATGAACCATATGGTTGATAGCTTCAACACTATCCGGTTAACAACACCGTGAATCATTGCATTGTTATTAGAATTGCAGCACCTCGCCCTCCTTAAACAATATACTAATTACCTGTTTTACAGAGCGGGTCTGTACTGTAATATCCTTCCGCACACTCACTACAATGTCCAGTGATAGGATTACACGTCAGACCGCCTTTACAATGACCGCATCGTTCCGAACAGTTCTTACCATACCAGGACAATTCACAGTCTGCACGTATTAATAGCTAAGATTAACCAATTCCGACTTGCAAACACTATTCAGCGCATTTGCAGGAGACGAATTTTGAAAACATTGAAACAAAAGAAACAAAGCTCATGTCGATCAATTTTCTCATTTTGCCACAATGTTTTCAGTTCTATTCAATATTTTTCTATCATTTATTTTGAATAACGATAATATTTCCTCAATAATTTCAAAGTTGTTTGCAACAGACGGACATGCAGAGTGATCGACCGATCGACCGTCCGACGGACATGATTACATCCAGGCAGACACACCGACAACTAGAGAAATAGACAACACATTACCGTAAAGAAAAGTCTTAGAACCAGCATGTTTAAAAAGGTATAAGTATAACTGTCTTACAAATGTAATGCTACACCAAATTAGTATGTGATCACTGCGATTCCATACAAATATGTAACAGTTATTTTAGCTTTAGGAACAATCACGAGGTGATAACTGAACCCAGTTAAAGTGGACCAATATCAGTCGAATAAACACTGTCATAAATAATCAGAAATGGTTGGTATTTATATTATCGGAAATAACATGGAAATACTACAAACATACTAACCGTTTAATACATAAGAAACATACTTTAAACATTACAGCCATATAGATTACTTTTTCGCGAAACTGTAGATACGCAAACATTGCACAAGGGGTTTTACTTTTCATCACCTTGTAATAGAACTATTGATGAAACTTGACTATGATCCATTTTGGTCTCCCGTTATTCGTCAACATGATGAACATCAACGTCATCATCATTGGCATCATCGAATTCTTCATCATTATCATTATCATCCTCGTCATAATCAGTATAATGATCATCATCATCAGCCATCATCACAATCATCATCAACATAATCTTAATCATCACCTTCATCAACAAAATTATTATCATTATATTAGCCTTTATCATAAGCATTATCATCAATATAATCACCATAGTACTTACTTTCACTACAAGTCTGCTTCCTATAGCCAGGAATGCACATCCGGGATGGACAAATACCAGTTATTGTATGACATGTTAACCCTTCACAGTGACATTTTCTTGAACATCCCTCACCAAAATACCCGTCATTACAGTCTAGAAAAATGGCATTAATCTTTAAAACCTTATTAATCTTTTCGGCACATATCTATTGAATTTGACGCATCTACAACCGACCACTTTTAAAAACATTATGGTAAAACATAAAAATTGCTCATAATGAAAACTTTCTTTTTTTGTCAAAATATTTCCAACTCTTGTCCATGAATATATATTTCTTTAATGCTAACCCATAAAATATAGAAATTTCCCAGTGAATAATAATCCTATAGTGTCTCTGGTGAGACCGGTGAGATTATGACTTTCGCAGTGAGATTATGACTTTTCAATTGATGGAACTAATTTTCTCTCCATGTTGTTTACAGAATTTATGAAAAAAAAAGAGTCTTAAAGCGAGTAACAACTCGACTTAACGATACAATATAGATGATCTGTGTATCTACATCTATGATAACACATTGAATAGGCCCATTAGGCGTACATTTAATGACGTGAATCAACACAAGTCACAGTTTATATTGAAATAAAAGTTGCAGTGTTTTTAAAATCGTATTGCGTCACTGGGTATTATAATGATTATCTGACCCCACGGAAACCCATTAGTAAAGAATTACAAATAGTGAATATATATATCACTTGTTGAGAACAAGGAGGGAAACAACATATGATTAAAAGAGTACGTAAATTAGGGAGCTTTATTTCCTTTTAGCAGTGATGTCATTGAATCAATAAACAAATCGACATATTTTTCTACACGTATGCAAGAACCTGTACTTTACTGTAGATCTATTGTTATTAAAGTGTCTGACCTATCTATCTAATTACGTAATACTTAATATGTTTGACTTTAGTCAATGACTTAGAAAGCGTGTGTACTCCTTGGCTGTCGCGTTTGGAATGGGCAGTAGGACCCGCAAATTGCTGACTGGTTCCCGCGTGTAACCAAAGCGTCTACAGTATCGAGAGTGAGCGACTGACCAGACTGGTTTGCGTAATCACCACACTCCCCCCGAATTTATTTGAAAGCATCTGGCTGTAGAATCCCTTTACTGATTAGTCGGCGGTACTGCACCAGTGAGTCCTATTAATCCAAACCTCCTGGGTCTACCCGGAATGATATCTTTAATACAAACTAATAACTGCTTCGGACCGGGTATGTCACCAGGTCCTCTGCAGTTTGTCAAGGATCGGGTATCACACCGGATCCTGAACAGGTCGTTGATAAAAGCGTCTGGCATTCTTGGTCGCCACCTTCAGTAAATGAGTCTAGGTTATACCTCTGGCTTTCGTCAAGACGTCTGCTACCATTCCCAGCTGTGTGGGACCCTCCTCTGAATGGGAAGTAAGGGGCATCCGTCTCCAGTAGTATTCATTCCTCAGGGACCAGTGTGAGTGCCTCCAGCTCAGGCTGTCCCATTTGGTCTACCATTGTGGTGAATCCAAAGTAGGTGTTGGGGAAGTGTTCCTTTACCAGCTCGCCGGATCTATAGAGGCAGTGCATATGGATGTTCTGCTTTGGAGGTAGGACTCATTGGGCCTGCTTCAGTACGTTATGTAGAGATAGGTGGCTATTGGCTCCACTGGCCCCTCTGCAGTGGATAACCAAGACATGTCTGAGTTTCACCATCTGGAGTATCTTGTCTAAGGTTGAGCTTTGTTTGAACCATGTTCCAGATGGGACTGTATAGTCTAGACCGACCTCTCCTATTCCGACAACCCTCGGGTGCTGGCTAAATTCTTCCAATCGGTTTCGAACACCTTCCGACCATTTGTGTACCTTCTTATTTGGATGATGTCCCACACATACGCTAAGATTCTGACCAATTAGCATGTTGATTTGATCCTCCTTGTGATAGGTTTCCGGGTCACAGAAGTTTGCGGTGGCGCCGACAACCTTGACTTCGTAGGCTGGATCAGCGGGAGTTACGTCGCAAATCTCCTGTAACTTGGTGTCCCTTAGAACTCATATCTTCAAGTTCTTTAAGCAGTGCCTGGTTCTATCCCAATGCAAATGGCTATCAAATATCTCAGGAAGCGTCTGGTCTATGCTGATCTCTGTGTTCTTCTTCTTACTTGCCGGTGGCAGCGACATTTGAAAACTGCTCATGTAGCATATCTCGGTAACGGGACTCCAATTGGGCTATCAAGAACAACATAGCTCTCCAATCAATGAAATAGGGCTGCTGGGCTAGACAGGGGCCTCAGGGTGAACCTTTCCGGAATTGGCATCGTTCCTTCCCTACAGATCTCTGTGATGGCTGAAGATTGCTCCTCATTTACTTTCCTATTCTGCTCTATGGTCAACACTTCGAAGGCGTCCGCGTATTTGTCTAGCTGCGAAACGGTTGCAAATCCTCCTAGCTCCAGTGTGCTATTACCTTTAGTGCTTGACAGGCGCTTCCTGGTTACCTCTTCAGACAGTTGGATTCTTTCGTCTAACAGGCTCGGAAGGTGCTTTCGTAGGGCATGCATCTTCTGTTTGAAAACGTTTTCGATGCACCCAGAAACAATACAAGGCTTGGTCCTTCCGTCCGTTTTTCTCTCTGCTCTCTTCCCCTCTTTAAAGTTAGCAGCGGGGAAGCGGCTATTCGCGGTCAGCTCTACACCGTGCATCTGATCTGTGCGATTGTAGGTCTTGGTCTCTTTCTTCTTCTGTGTTCCTAGGCCAGCACTTGTAGCTGGGTGCTCCGGCTGCACAGAATTAGTTCTCTGTGACAACTTGGATGATAGTCGCCCGCTAGACGATTTGGCCGTCACCGACATAGTCGCAGAAGGCTTTACTCGTTTAGCGGGGCTTCTATCCAAATCTCTGCTGGGATTTTCGAGGCAGGACGTTTTCTGTCTTCTCGAGGTTGATGTTTTGACTGATCATTTCGGGAACTTGGCCGTCGCTCAGTGTCGTTGAGCAGACTTTTCATCGGTCTCCTTTCTAGGACAAGCACACGATATTGGGGTAAGTCTCTCAAGTCTCTCTTCTCTCCTTTTCTCATGACGTTCTTGCTGCTTCCTCAAATGTTCGTCTTTCTTTGTTGGGAATTTGACAGACAGGTGACCACCGCCTGTAACAGACCCGCGGGAGTCGCCTCAGTGGAAAGCTAGATGGTATGTGAGGACGTCTCGATCTCCATGGGCTGTGCCTCATCTCGGGTCTTGCTACATTCCACCATTTCCAAGACGCTCCGCAGAAGATCTTCCTATTCACTTGCTCTGACCGAATCGGACAGGTCATAGCAAGGCTCGAAAATAGGCTGTTCTGCAGGATGTGTCATATGGTATTTCTCGACTTGGTCAGCCCAACTCAGCTGTGGCCTTGGACTAGTGGTCTCGACTTCATCCTCAGGAAAATCCGAAACTTGTTCCTTCGGCTTCCCTCCCATGTCCAATACCACTCTCTCTATGTCTGGGTTGGTCTGCAGACGAATATCCCGGCTAGGACCTGTAAATGGCGAAAATTCTTTCTTTGATTTCCTGGGGTCCTCAGATGGTATATATGTTCATTCACCCAGTCCAGGGTCTGGAAACCCATATCGAAAGCTTCTTTTGCCACGGTCTTCATCCATTTGACGTTGTCACGTCCCTTGGCTAAGGCAACTTGTTCCAACATGGCATTACTCTGGCATGCTTCGGTCACTTTACACACAGTAAAGCTTCAACGAGTCATTTGGCAGACACTAGTCGTTGCTCACCTGTTGACATCTCTATATCTTCCAGGGAAAGATACTTGGTCGTCATACTGAAAAAGATAAGAAAGAAAACCTATGTATGTTACTGCCTCTATTTCTTCTTGCACGGCCCAAACTTGAACTTGTCGATGTCTAAAGCACCTGTTGCTGTCACATCAACACAGGATCCATGGTACCATTCTTCGCCGTAGTCGCATTGGATCATGAAGCGTCCCTGTTTTGGCTGTTAACACATACAGTATTCTTCTTTATCTTCATCATGATCATCTAGTGGTTTTGGGTCTTTGAGCTAAGCTTGTATCCAGGTCGGTATTTGCCTATCTCTGCAAGGTTTGATTTGGTCATGGTTGACTACAAACAGGGAATTTCTTAATTTAATTCTGAAAAGACTTGCTGATAGCGGTTTCACAATGACTGCAGGGCCTTTCCATGGTGAACATAGCTTCCTGCACTTCCCTTTGAGGACTGCAGAATCCAGAATGAAGACTATGTCGCCTTCTTTGTATGTTCTCTTCATAATCCTCACATCATAACTTTTCTTCATACGTTGTAAGGATGTCTTTAGAGCCGCCTTCAGGTTTGAAATCAACTTAACCACGTAATTGTCTGCATCTGCAGGTAGTTTCTCTTGGTGTGGAAACATTAGGTCAGCTGGAGTTTAATTTTGCACAAACCCTCAAGATGTTTAATTGTTCGGAATCCATTGGCATCATAACATGAATCTCTTTATCTTTGCATTCAATAGTGATTTGATAAGCGGTCTCATTGTTGCAGCAACATGTACCTGTTTCCCATGGGTAACCCAAATTTGTCAGATCTGTTACTCCCCCCTCTTCCTTCCTCATTACCAACCATTCGTGCTGTACAATCATTTGTCATTGTTTGTTCACTGCCGGTGATTTATTGTAACCTTTCTGACCCCTCCTAGACTTCCAAACGTAGAGCAGTGGTATGATCAGGTTCTGGATTTACATTCAAGCCAGATGTCTCGTCAGACATTGGCAACACCAATGGCCTTGTATTAACAACCTCTCTCGTGAAGTTTCCCCATTGGCAGTTTACTCGTTTACAATAGTCACATCCCCCACAAGGCAAGTCTTCTACGCGTTCACATGCTCTATATTTAACTCCAGGAGCCGGCCTCCTTGATAGAGCATCTGCATTCCCGTGTTTTGCACCAGCTCGATGTTTCAGGACCATGTTGTACTGTGGCAACTCCTCCGTCCATCTTGCTAACTGATCTTGGGGTTCTTTGAATCGCAGTTACCAAGTGAGACTGGAACGATATGTACTCACTAAGAATGGTTGGCCTAACAAATAGTTTCGATACTGTCTAGTGAAACGAACTACAGCCAATATCTCCTTTCTAGTTTTACAGTAGCGTCGCTGTTCTTTCGTTAACGCATTACTTCCTTAGGCAATAACTTTTTCTTCTACATTTTGTACTTAGATCAATTCTGCTCCAATAGCTACATCAGACACATCCGTATCCAAAATAAATGGGTCCTTTTGATTCGGTAAGGCTAGTACTGGAGGTTCAAATAAACTCTTCTTTAACAAACCAAAGGAAATCTCTTGGTCATCGCCCCAACAGATCTTATTCTTTCCTATCACCCGGTAAAGTGGTTCAGCTAGTTCGGAAAAACCCTTGATAAACCCTCTGTGATAGTTAGTTAAACCCATAAATCTTTCTACATCTTTGGAACAGGTCGGTTTTGGCCATTCGTTTACCACTTTAACAGCTGTAATCAATACACCATATTACACTACCATCTTGTTTTCGAATGGGCACAGGCGCCGATGCCCAATCAGATATAGATTCTTGTATTACATCCGCATCTAGCATCTTCTTGAGATGTGCTTTTTCCTCTCCCACGAAATGTGCTGGTGTTCGTCGCATCCTTTGTTTAATTGGTCTAGCATCCTGCGTATCAACTTCATGTTTAATTGTCGTGATTGTACCAAGATCGAATTCATGTTTTGCAAATACATCTTGGAAATGATTCAATCGCTCCGATCGTTCTCCTAATAGCGGCCTTAGGATTAGTACCTTCAACCCATCAATCGGATCAATACAAACTGTTCTAGAGCTTCATCTTTCTAGCATTTCATTCTCAACACAGACTTGGGGGGTACCATACATCTCTTTGTAACGGTAATTCTAGCTATTTTATGGCCTAGTTCGCTAGTCTTTGCTTTCATCTGTATTATTTACCCATCGAAGATTAATATGCCCTTACGCAAGTCCAACAGAGTTGCGGTTCCTTGTAGGATATCTGCACCCAACAGCATGTCTTGTTCAATTGGTTCCACGTGGACATTGTTATAATAGGTCTGGTCACTAATCCCCAATCGTACTGGTCCGACTATTAAACCCTGCATCGACATATCTCTTCCTGCAACGAAAAGTGTAACATCTTGAATGTTCGTGGTTTGTTTGAACAGGGTCGAGTATAATATATCGGAAATTAATGTAACATCCGTACCAGTATTGACCACGGCTGTTATGAGTTTATCCTCTACTTTCATCTCAATACTATATGGTGAGGATG
The DNA here is from genome assembly GCA_031761405.1 of Serripes groenlandicus. Lineage (NCBI taxonomy): Eukaryota > Metazoa > Mollusca > Bivalvia > Cardiida > Cardiidae > Serripes > Serripes groenlandicus. The sequence continues at coordinate 96,131 of JASEVX010000245.1, forward strand.
CGTTGAGTTGGCATATCGTTACACCTTTATTGTCTTCTTCACCCCCTATCGTTGTATTTGAGGACGACAGTTTTGGACCGGTATTATGTACAACAGGGGTTTCTGATGAAGGTCTTCCCCGTTCAGTGATAAACCTCGTTTTACGCAGGTCATCACTTTTCACATAACTCACAGGACCGACAGTCTTTTTCAGCCAAGGAGTTTCTTGGAATATAGGGCCTTTGATTCTAGGGTCTTATTTGGCTTATTTCCTTGACCCTTTAGAGTTTAAACCCTTCTTATATCCTGGCGGACTACTACTTTGGTTTGGGCTGTCTCGTATAAAGTGTCAGATGGTACCACATTTGAAGCACGGGTCTTTGTCAATGGATTGTTTTAGTTTAACATACCTGTCTCGTTTCGCATGTGCGGCTTTCCCTTGACCTCAAATCACACAGTTCCACGTATTCTTCAAATAAATTTCTGAAGGCTATCCAGCTTCTTTTCCCATCGTAATACATTCCCTTTGGAATGTATGGAAATTTTCCATGAGTCGAGCGTCTTGAGTGTCTTGATTTGTGACGACGGTACTCGAGCAAGCTCGCAGAAACCGCATCACTATCTGAGTCCGAGCTGGCCCCCGAGTCTGTGTTACGTGATATCCTTTCGTTTGATTTTGTCTTGGTCACCGTGTTCTTGAGGTTGTGCTTTGGATGACGATCGGATAACAGTTTCTGTCTTGGTAAGTGACTTTGTTTTGTCCATATTTTTCTCTGAATATTTAGTTATCCCTCTTGTTAAGGCCTCTGCAGTATTTAGTAAGCTATTAATTTGGGCTATGATGGATGCGTTATCTTTCCTTGCAGGGGTTTCACGGCCGGCTGGAAGCCCAGCAGCTCCCCTGAATGAGTTATGTCATCCCTAGCTTCATCTTGAAATCTACTTGCAGAATGCTTGACTGGTCCTTTGTCGAGGTCCTTATCCTGTATGAAGTTCAGATAAGTCAATTCCTTTTGAGTGAATGACCGTCTGACAAGGTTCTCCAAAGTTCTCTGCGCAAGGTTTCCATGCGTTGACCTAGTTAATATGATGGCATCTGCGATCCTAGAACTCCAACAACGTGCACAATAAATGTTCTAATTACGGCGTATCTTCGGTAATGTTAATAATAACTTTATAATGCACTTCTTAATTGCAGGTTATAAAACACTTCTGACACCAGTAAAGTGTCTTACCTATCTATCTAATTACGTAATACGTTATATGTTTAACTTTAGTCAATGACTTACCGAATACAGTACCGAGAGTGAGCGACTGACCAGACTGGTTCGCGTGATCACCACATTATTTTATATAGTATATGCAATATCTTTCTCTAGCTAGAATGGTTTTGATACTAATAACTAGTGTGGATAATCGTGCGTCAGGGATGTAGATTACGTCCCTTCGTACATGTATGCCTATCTAATCAGGAGTGTTCAAATCAGGTTTACAAGGGAGGAACACGGGAATGAAGCTAGATTTTGATATTTACACATTGTCCTTTTTGCGTTATGTTTGCAGGCATAGTATACAAATGCAAGAATGTTACGAGTAACAGGCTTCAAATAAATCAGATGTAATCTTATCATAAGAAAAGAGTTTCAGAGTAGATGTACGTCGGCTATTTTCATGCTCAATATATATCTAGTCATCTTGTAGGAACACAAGTTGTCGATCAAGTCGATCCGTTTTGACTGAAAATTTCTCTTCGCCGTTAAGCAATATCAAACACAATTTCCTTTGCAAATGGCTTCCATCCAATACATTTTCGCGATATATTAACAAATGAAATAATTATAATCCTTTACATTTAAAAGAAATGGTTAAAATACATAGATGATTTTTTTAGGCGAGACCGTCCAAACAATTTATCAAGGGGCGGATGAATTTCATCCGCATAAATAACCGATGAAAGAGTTCCGTAGATATGGCTCGCCCGGAATACAATTTAGATTATAGTTTGTCACTCAAAATTATCTTTCAAAGGTAAAAGAGTTTTCATCAATATCACCCGTTTAATATTAAACCAAAGTGTCAACTTTAAAAAATCATCTGATAAATCGACCGCATTACGCCAACATCATGTAATTCGACGGTGGCTACATACTGGGAATGAATTACGACTGGGGCTCAATACGGGGGAATTAATTACTAAGTCGGCATAAGTTATGTCACTTTTTACACCTCAGCACTTTAAAAAACCTCATTTAAAGCATTAAAGAAAAAGGATAATTGTTTGTTTCAGTGTATTATCGCTACGCCACTCTTGAAAATATCACCTTTGCTTTTCACTCGATGATACACTGAAACAAACAATTATCCTTTATATTATTTCTGTCGAAATGCTTGAAATGTCGTTGTTGCAAGATTTGCCGTAAGTTAGAGTTTATATATATAGGTAGCGATGTTTTAGAAGGAACCACTGTGATTAAACTTAACTACTGCTGAACAAACACCACTATTTATGACTGTGTTTAGTATATAATAGCATAACTGCATCGATTAATTGAAAGGATATTTATACTGTTATGCATTGTACAAGGAGCAATTACGAAATTAACAGCTATCATTTTTAGCAAACATATTTTCAAAAGCTGTATGACTTTTAAAGCACTGAGTCTGGTAATTGATTAAACAGTAGGAATATGGAAAAAACATACCTCCATAGACTAATACCTCACAAACGACAAGCAATCGGTCGTCGCCTTGAAGAGTCACGGTTATTTCACTAACACGTACTATTGTTGATAGTTGAAGTGTAAAGAAGTTGATCCATTGTTCTGATTATTGTGTCAATATGGTTCGTGCGAAATAATTAGTCGACTCAATCAACATACCATTAACATTTTCTGTAAGGTAAAACACACTGGAAATACAATATGAATCCGATCATGGGAAAGGTTCAGGTTGGGTTATGTCAGTAGTGTAGATCCAGATAAGTCTGGGCATTCGCATACTCCTATGGAGATGTACACTGTTCACATATTACTTATACAAGCTTGTTGGCTATGTAGGCCGCCCTGAACCTATGCTGTCATGAAATACCAACATGTACATTATCCCGTGAACCGGCATATGCATTGTTATAATTATCATACAGAGTAAGTACAATATCTTAAGGTAGTTAGCTAAGATAGAGCGTATCGTTATATTTTTAGAAGAATGTCTATACAATATGAATGCCAGTAATAGCGCAATAAAACATTATATTCCTGCATGTTCAATACCAATTACTAGGATGAGTCTATTTTAAACTTACGATTATGAAATGTTTCATCCGTTCGCCCGTATATAGCAATCCGTGTTACTCTATGGACATGTTCAAGGTTTAATCGTAGATAAGGGTCTTTTTTGCGGTCCGTGGCGGTACAACAGTTACACTGACTAGGTACTGTTCGATAGTCTCCATCCACTGCTCTGTTAGCCTCCCAGTCATTATACTGCGTGCTGATTGATGATTGCTTCCCAATAGAGATTACTCGTTCTGTCATTACATCAACACAAATTAGAATATCCGTAAGATATCTCGTATATATGGTAAATAGAAAAGGACAACAAATACTAATTTAATGAACTAATTATGGACCCTGTCGTACGTAAAGATGCATTGACAATACTTATTGGATAACAACATATAAAACCTTAAATGCTCGCTCGTTGCTCGCGTGCACGCAGACATACACCAGTTGTTGTAGGGTATGTTAACTCTTCACACCAAATCGCAAACATATGCAAATAAGTGTTCAAACATATGTTTGTATTATGGACAATACTGTTCAATTCAAGTATCTGTAACAAAACAAAAGTTAGTTGTAATTGTTTGAATATTGGACATATGAAGAATGTCCCATTAGCGAGATCACAAGGACGTTTCGAATGGTCCTAAACATTTAGATAAGTGAGTTCACTTTTTGGAGAATATTTGATGAGAAAGTGGCGATGGAGTGACATCGACTCTTTCGTTCTCCACAGTTAACACGTGCAGTGTTGGTAGTGCGTTCACTGAATTATCGTGTGATGCTTTAGAAAGATGCTTTAACATACATTCTGATGAACGCAATAATATCTATTACTTTACAATGAGATTCGCATTATAATTCTCAAGTAAACGAATGTATCTTAAATAATGATGTTCGTACCATTTGCATAAGAAAAACATGAGACAATGTATCCCATTTAAACCATCCTCGGTACACAGGCTATTCATAAAATATATTATATATTTTATGAATAGCTTGGGTACCGAGAATGATTTAAACATGAAGACAATATGTTGGAGTTTGAACATAGGTAGATAGTTCACACTGAGGAGATTCTTACCCACCTCCAAATATAACCATCTAATTCTGAATTATAGGACAAGTAGATCATTCATATCCAGGGTATTAATACCGTCCTCCATATATAACCACCTAAACCTGAACTATAGGACAGGTAGATCATTCACATCCAGCGGAATAATACCCACCTCCATATATAACCACCTCGCATATAACAAGTAATCTTTTCGATCCAACAAGTATAAATTTGACATGTCGTCCTATCTTCTCCGGTACAGGAAACAGTTCATAGTAGTGAATGAATTGTCCGTTTGGTACTGTATTTATATATGTGCCATCGAGTTGTATCTTCATGCCTTCAAATGACTCTGAGTAGAATAAATATTAGATTGACAATCAATTATAGTACAAAGAGACCGAAGTGTCCTTGATTTCAAATTTAAAGGTCAGTACTCGTTTAAATCAACAATATTCTGTCTTGTATGCAGATGTGCACATTATTTTCGTCGTACGTGTGTTTTCATTAAGTGTATGATTTGTTTTGGAAATACAATATTCAAGTGAACTAAAGACCCAATAGTTTGAAATTGATCAAAATGTAGGTATGTGTCCCCCATAACGATGGAAGTCTACATGCGCAAAGGCTAGGAAGCCAGTTTCATTTTTTCATTGCAATCCATGCAGAAAGGCTGGTCATTTCTGTTTTGAAGACCGTTGCTCAATCATTTCAAAGCGGGCGAATACCATTTATTGTCACAGCTGTCAAATGAATACTTTTTTCGAGGTTTAGTATATTTTGAAAACACTTATGATGTACAATGTAACATAATTGTATGTCAACAACACCAACACAATATTGTGCCTAACTAAGGAAGGAAGTGCACAATGTAAAAAGTTCTTTCATTGTCATATTTCAGAGAGGTTTATTGAATCAACATGTCAGCCTTTACACATTTTATTGTGTTACAGTAGGCTCATAGTAGAAGCAAACTTAATCCAGTAATCTGCCAACTTAAAAATGATGTTACTATTTCTGTTATCAAGGCACTTCGAACATAATATCTGGTAACCAGTTTTAATTAAACCACCGATTCGGAGACAATCAGTTATTCCTTTTTTTTTTATTCAAGACGAGATGGTACAATTACGTCCGTCATACTCCAGCCCTGTGTTCCATAGTCACAAAACCCAAACGTGTTTTGCGAAACCTACATAGGTTTCGTCGATAAACCGTGCATTAGTCGGTAAACCAAACCTGTTTTGCGTTGCGGAACATAGCTGAATTTTAGGTGGTATGAAATACCCGTAATGCTTCACTAGAATGACTTCCTGTTTACGATGGCCATTGAAAAAACTCCACCGCCTCGTAAGTTATTTTTGATTTTATACCCCTTTAGAATAATGTTTCGTAGTAATGATTTGCACATTTACATTCGCATTTTTAATCTTCATACATATACTTTAATTATTTTATGTAAAAAGCAAGACATAGCACTTGAATCTTGGTTTCGTCATCAACAATTCGTCGACCCATAACAATAAACAGGAGGAAAGTAAAAAGCTAATATGGGTTTTAATTTGTCATGAAATAATACAAAGACAGAATAAAGTGAAACACATATGTGTTATCCCCTCAATCTCTCACTGTATGTCTCTCTCTCTCTCTCTTTCTGTCTGTCTTTCCCCTCTCTCTATATAAGTTGCTGTAATACTCGATTAATATGATATTTATATATCTCAGTAATACTTTAGTTTAGGTGTTTTGGAAAAGTTATCGCCCTTGAAATTCGCCATTTACTTTTTATTACGTTTTCGAGACGGCATGGTTGCCTTTTTGTACATCGCCTGGCGATAAATACATTTTAGATCTTTTCTCGAGTCAATGACCCCCATAGAGTAAGTTTGTTATGATCAATCTACAATATGAGATGCATTATTTGACACATTTCAATGATTTATAGTTATGTTCAGGAGAACGATTCGCTCCATCGGGTTTCGATATCATACTATTTTTACCCTATAGCTTCGTGATATTTAATGACTTATGCTGTAGACTGGTATATTTTCTTTGAATATTTCACTCATAACTGTGTTTATATCCAGTTGCTTTGACACCATTTAGATGAATGACTCAATAGAAAGTTAGCAACTGGTTGTCTTTGACTTTTTGTGCGATGCCTCAGGAATGCTTATTTTTCTATTTTCAGTTTTCTACTGAACTAACTTGATTTGGGGTTATCTGTACAATCAGTATAAGCATTATTAAACAATACAGGCTGAATAATCTCTCTCTCTCTCTCTCTCTCTCTCTCTCTCTCTCTTTCTCTGGTTCAGGTCCAAAAAGGCCAAATGCCAAAAAGGCCAATTACCAAAAAGGCAAAATGCCAAAAAGGCCAAATCATTACAAAGTACAACGAAGATAATAAATTGATTGTTTATGAACACTTTTTATAATGGAGAATTTACATATTAATTTTTTGATTTACGTGTAATTGTATCTCAGAGTGCTTATGAATAAATCATGTCTGATAAAATCGTTTGTCCGTGGATATATATATATATATATATATATATACATAGTTGCGATTATGAAAGGTGTATGCGTTGTTGTATATTTTCCTATTTAAGAGTTGAGAGTGTTTAGTTGCACACAAAAAAGATACATGTATAAAGTTAATATACACATATATTTATACATATGCATCCAGACCACACCGCGATCGAGGAGGCGCGTTCATCTGACCATGTAGGATTCTCTGTCGGTACCTAGTTCAATATGAATTTATAATTAAATAAAAATACCATATAGAAATAGATCGGTTGTTTCAGATCGCCACATAAATATTCTGCTCACCGGAATATGCATATTTTCTATAATGTGAAAATATTCCATTATTTGGTTTAAACTATTTACCGCTTATCATCGGATTCGAATCCGCTTTATTCATGAAAATATCCTTTATTTCCCTAAAATTATCAATTTAAACTATACCTGTTTACGAATATCATGTATCCGCATATCGCCAATGACCGTCTCTTCGGTATACAAATTCCCAATATATTTAAACAGAAATGTTTTTATAAAACCACAAACACAGAATGTACAATGTCACAAATTCCAGAATATAAAAAAAATATTATTACTTCTTAAACAGACAGATTTAATAAACTCACAAACTATTAATGCAGTAAAGTATTATAGTCAAACAGCATGAGATTAAATCTAATGCAGTTATAAATTATTGTAAGAATTAATTTATACAATGATGGCCTTTTTATACTGATAAATTAAATTAACGGCAATTATGTTCTCAAAATTTTCAATAATCTAATTCAATAAATTAACGTCAATTACGTTCTCAAACTTCTCAAACTATCTAATAAAGGAAGTTTAAATAAACATTAAAAGCAAACTGTTATCAATTATAACACAGATTAATTAATAATCTACACCAAACAAACATGTATACAAACCTAAATACCAAATATTTACACCTTTAAACTGTTTTCCTTCAAAAGGTGGTCCTTCCTCAGAATTGGCCTTTTTGGACCATAAATTTTAGAAAATTGTCCTTTCTGGACCGATAATTGGCCTTTTTGGACTGGCCGTTTGGCATTTGGCCTTTATGGACCTATACCATATCTCTCTCTCTCTCTCTCTCTCTCTCTCTCTCTCTCTCTCTCTCTCTCTCTCTCTCTCTCTCTCTCTCTCTCTCTCTCTCTCTCTCTCTCTCTCTCTCTCTCTCTCTCTCTCTATCACTCACCCGCCCTCCTTCAATCAGTCTGTCTCACTCGCTCTGTCTGTCTCTCTCAATATACAACTTATGATTATTTCAGAAAAATAGGTTTAAAAAAAAATGAGGATTTTTCTTCTTTTTGAGTTAAATAGAATTTTATGAGCTTTTAAGACAGACTTTTGCTTTCAGAGTTTGTGTTTCAGTGTTGTTATTATTGCTGCAAAGTTTCATCTTTATTGATAAAATGGTTTAAAACTTCTGGTAAAAAATGTTGCCAAAATTGTCCCGAGTGTAACAGTTTTTGTGTGACATTGAACTTTAATCTTACTTTCAACTGCTATGATTTGCAAGAATTCATAATATACTAAAAAAAGTACTAAGTTTGTTACTGAAATATTATCGATACAACTGTAAATTATAACATTATTTTGTTAAAGGTTGTCCAGTTTCATAAGCTTTTTGTCCACTTTAAATAACACAACTACAGAAATAAATCTTTAGGAAAAAATGTTTGTTTTTAATTCAAACAGCTGGTTATTGTACAGAGGTATCTGAAAAGTGATTAAAACTTTATTTGTTTATGAAGCTGTGTTATGCTTAGCAAAACATGTAGCACATTTGTATGTGAGACCATAAAATAAAATAAAATTGTCATATTAAATCAATGACCCTGGAATGTCCCGAGTGTAACATTTTGACTTTAGTGGTCTGTCACTTTTATATTTTCAGTGTAATTCATTATTTTATTTTACTTTTTAAACAAGTATGTCAACACAAGTAGATCTGCAACTGTGATGATCATGTAGTGAAGCATTTCAATTTCCTACAAGTGCATAAGTGATGTCCCGAGTGTAACATATTTTTGACACTTTTGATTGACACATGTCAATGGCAAAAATATAATCAATAGATAGTTTCTGCTGTTTTGTTGTTTTATATACATGGCACTGTAACATTTTAAGGATTTACACACTTTATACACAGTAGAATAGAGTTCATCTGAGTAAGTACTGTATTTCAAATACTTTTATTTAAATATAGTAAGCAGATTCTATTTAGTATGTAACATTAAGAATGAAACATCTTAATTATTATTGATATCAATGTTAACATGATAAAGTTGAGCATAAATTTAAGTTATAATATTGCTATTACTAACAATTCAGCACAGGTTTTTAAATGCCATGAAATGTTACACTCGGGACACTAAAATTAGAATTATGCTATATATTAACTCTTAAGTTTTTCTTCAAACAGGAAATGAATTGAAATAATCAAAACTATGTCAAAACTATTTGTTAAATTCCCTTTTCATGGGAGAACTCTATGAATAGAGGAAATAACTGAAAAATATGATGAAAAAAGGATATCTTCTTCCAATGAAAGAGTAAGGAAACATCGCGAGAAACTGAAAACTGATCCAAGTCTTAAGAAAAAGTTGGACATAAATAAGGCAAAGAAAGTACTTGAAAATAAAGTGTATAGGCAAAAGGTTCAGAAGTTAAGAAAAACAAATCCTGAATATGATGAAGAAATAAAAGCGAAAGAAAGACTTAGAAAACAAAAACTGAGAAAAAATAAGGCAAAACAGAAGGCAAATGATATTATTGTAACTAGTAACAGAAAAAAGACTCCCACCAATGTCCAAAAAACTGCAAATACAAGAAAACGTGCTGAACGTGCTAAAAAGGTGTTTCCAAAGGAAAATGTTATGACAACAAAAATTAGCTAGGTAACGAATAAATAAAACCATCATATAGACGAAAATAACTTTTCTGGAACACATGGGTTTTTTCAAGATTCGTACAGTACATCTGGGTATCTTTTTGTTATCATTTACTCTATAGTATAATTTAGACGAAATCTCTACCCTATCCTACCCCAGTCGTCTATCCTATCCCACTGGTATATCTCAACCCACTGGTCATCCGAACCAACTGGTATACCCCAACCCACTGGTCTATCTCAATGCACTGGTCTAACGCTACCCGCTGGTCTATCCTAACCCACTGGAAAAACATAACCCGCTGGTCTATCCTACCCCACTGGTCTATCCTAACTCACTGGTTTATCATACCTTACTGGTCTATCCTACCCAACTGGTCTATCATAACCCACTGGTCTATCTTAACCCACAGGTCTATCTCAACCTACTGGTCAAACACAACCCACTAGTCTATCCTACCACACTCTATCATATCCCACTTGTCTATCTTAACTCACTGGTCTATCCTATCCAACTGGTCTATCTTAGCTCACTGGTCTATCCTACCCACTGGTCTATCCTACTCCACTGGTCTATCTCAACCCACTGGTCTATCCCAACCAACTAGTATATCCTAACCCACTGGGCTATCTCAACCCACTGGTCTCACCCAACCCGCTGGTCTATCCTAACCCACTGGACAAATCTAACCCGCTGGTTTATCCTACCCCACTGGTCTATCCTAACTCACTGGTCTATCCTACCCCAATGGCCTACACTACCCCACTGGTCTATTATACACCACTGGTCTATCCTACCCCACTTATCTATCCTAACCCACTGGTCTATCATACCCAACTTGTCTATCATAACCATCTGATCTATCTTAATCCAAAGGTCTATCTCAACCCACTGGTCAAAAACAACCCACTGGTTTATCCTACCCCACTGGTCTATCCTAACTTACGGGTCTATCCTACCCACTGGTCTATGCTAACCCACAGGTCTATCTCAACCCACTGGTCTATCCTAACCTATAGGCATATCCCAACCCACTGGTCAAACCCAACCCACTGGTATATCTCAACCCACTTGTCTATCCCAACTTATGGTCTGTCCTACCCAACTGGACTATTCTTCCCCACTGGTCTATCCTTATTCACTGGTCTATCCTAACTCACTGGTCTATCCTAACTCACTGGTCTATCCAACAGCACTGGTCTATCCTATCCCACTGGTCTATCTTAGCTCACTTGTCTATTCCACCCCACTGGTCTATCCTACCACACTAATATATCCTATCCCACTGGCCTATCTTAACTCACTGGTATATCCTATCCCACTGGTCTATCTTAGCTCACTGGTCTATCCTACCCACTGGTCTATCCTAACCCACTGGTATATCTCAACCGACTGGTCTATCCCAACCAACTAGTATATCCCAACCCACTGGTCTATCTCAACCCACTGGTCTCACCCAACACGCTGGTCTATCCTAACCCACTGGACAAACCTAACACGCTGGTCTATCCTACACCACTGGTCTATCCTACCCCACTGGTCTATCCTAACTCACTGGTCTACTCTACCCCACTGGTCTATTATACACCACTGGTTTACCCTACCCCACTGATCTATCCTAACCTACTGGTCTATCCTACCCAACTTGTCTATCATAACCCATTGGTCTATCTTAATCCATAGGTATATCTCAACCCACTGGTCAAACACAACCCACTGGTCTATCCCAACGCACTGGTTTATCCTACCCCACTGGTCTATCCTAACTAACGGGTATATCCTAACCCACAGGTCTATCTCAACCAACTGGTCTATCTCAACCCACTGGTCAAACCCAACCCACTGGTATATCCCAACCCACTGGTCTGTCCTACCCAACTGGACTATTCTTAACCACTGGTCTATCCTAATTCACTGGTTTATCCTACCCCACCGGTCTGTCCTAACTCACAGGTCTATCCTACCACACTGGTCTATCCTATCCCACTGGTCTATCTTAACTCACTTGTCTATTCCACCCCACTGGTCTATCCTACCAACTAATCTATCCTATCCCACTGGTCTTAACTCACTGGTCTATCCTATCCCACTGGCCTATCTTAGCTGGCTGGTCTATCTTACCCACTGGTCTATCCTACCCCACTCGTCTATCTTAACCCACTTGTCTATCCCAACCAACTAGTATATCCCAACCCACTGGTCTACCTCAACCCACTGGTCTCACCCAACCCGCTGGTCTATCCTAACCAACAGGATAAACCTAACCCGCTGGTCTATCCTACCCAACTGGTCTATCCTAACTCACTGGTTTATCCTACCCCACTGGTCTACTCTACCTCACTGGTCTATTATACACCACTGGTCTCTCCTACTCCACTGATCTATCCTACCCAACTTGTCTAGCATAACCCACTGGTCTATCTTACTCCACAGGTCTATCTCAACCCACTGGTCAAACACAACCCACTGGTCTATCCCAACCCACTGGTCTATCCTACAACACTGATCTACCCTAACTAACGGGTCTATCCTACCAAACTGGTCTATCCTAACCCAGATGTCTATCTCATCCCACTGGTCTATCCTAAACTACAGGTCTATTTCAACCCACTGGTAAAACCCAACCCACTGGTATATCCCAACCCACTGGTCTATCCCAACCCACTGGTCTGTCCTACCGAACTCGAAAATTCTTCCACACTGGGTCTATCCTAATTCACTGGTCTATCCTAACCCACTGGTCTATCTTAACTCACTTGTCTATCATACCCCTCTGGCCTATTCTATCCCACTGGTCTATCTCAACCCACTGGTCTATCCTACCCCACTGGTCTATCTTAACTCACTGGTCTACTCTACCCCACTGGTCTATCCTACCCGACTGATCATCTTAACTCACTGGTCTATCCTATCCCACTGGTCTATCCCAACCAGCTGGCATATCCCAACCTACTGGTATATCCTACCCCACTGGTATATCCCAACTCACTGGTCTATACCAACACACAGTTCTATGCTACCCTACTTGTTTATCCTACCCCACCGGTCTATCCTAACCCACAAGTCTATCTCAACCCACTGGAATATCCCATCAAATCAAACTAGTATAGCTCAAACCACTGGTCTATCTCAACCCACTGGTCTCACCCAACCCGCTGGTCTATCCTAACCTACTGGACAAACCTAACCCGCTCGTCTATCCTACCACATTGGTCTATCCTATCACACTGGTCTATATTAACTCACTGGTCTATTCCACCCGCTGGTCTATCCGACCAAACTGGTCTATCCAACCCCACTGGTCTATCCTAACACACTGGTCTATCCCAACACACTGGTCTATCCTAACACACTGGTCAATCCTACCCCACTTGTATATCCTACGCCACTGGTCTATCCTAACTCACTGGTCTATCCTACACCACTGGTCTATCCTACGACACTGGTCTATCTTAACCCACTGGTCTATTTTAACCCACTTGACTATCCTACCCAACTGGTCTACCATAACCCAATGGTCTATCCTAACCCACTGGTATATCTCAACCGACTGGTCTATCCCAACCAACTAGTATATCCCAACCCACTGGTCTATCTCAACCCACTGGTCTCACCCAACACGCTGGTCTATCCTAACCCACTGGACAAACCTATCCCGCTGGTCTTTCCTACACCACTGGTCTATCCTACCCCACTGGTCTATCCTAACTCACTGGTCTATCCTACCCCACTGGTCTACTCTACCCCACTGGTCTATTATACACTACTTGTTTACCCTACCCCACTGATCTATCCTAACCTACTGGTTTATCCTACCCAACTTGTCTATCATAACCCTTTGGTCTATCTTAATCCATAGGTATATCTCAACCCACTGGTCAAACACAACCCACTGGTCTATCCCAACGCACTGGTTTATCCTACCCCACTGGTCTATCCTAATTAACGGGTATATCCTAACCCACAGGTCTATCTCAACCAACTGGTCTATCTCCACCCACTGGTCAAACCCAACCCACTGGTCTATCCTAAACTACAGGTCTATTTCAACCCACTGGTAAAACCCAACCCACTGGTATATCCCAACCCACTGGTCTATCCCAACCCACTGGTCTGTCCTACCGAACTCGAATATTCTTCCACACTGGTCTATCCTAATTCACTGGTCTATCATAACCCACTGGTCTATCTTAACTCACTTGTCTATCATACCCCTCTGGCCTATTCTATCCCACTGGTCTATCTCAACCCACTGGTCTATCCTACCCCACTGGTCTATCTTAACTCACTGGTCTACTCTACCCCACTGGTCTATCCTACCCGACTGATCATCTTAACTCACTGGTCTATCCTATCCCACTGGTCTATCCCAACCAGCTGGCATATCCCAACCCACTGGTATATCCTACCCCACTGGTCTATCCCAACTCACTGGTCTATAACAACACACAGTTCTATGCTACCCTACTTGTTTATCCTACCCCACCGGTCTATCCTAACCCACAAGTCTATCTCAACCCACTGGAATATCCCATCAAATCAAACTAGTATAGCCCAAACCACTGGTCTATCTCAACCCACTGGTCTCACCCAACCCGCTGGTCTATCCTAACCTACTGGACAAACCTAACCCGCTCGTCTATCCTACCACATTGGTCTATCCTATCACACATGTCTATATTAACTCACTGGTCTATTCCACCCGCTGGTCTATCCGACCAAACTGGTCTATCCAACCCCACTGGTCTATCCTAACACACTGGTCTATCCCAACACACTGGTCTATCCCAACACACTGGTCAATCCTACCCCACTTGTATATCCTACGACACTGGTCTATCCTAACTCACTGGTCTATCCTACACCACTGGACTATCCTACGACACTGGTCTATCTTAACCCACTGGTCTATTTTAACCCACTTGACTATCCTACCCAACTGGTCTACCATAACCCAATGGTCTATCCTAATCCACTTGTTGTCTATTCCAACCCACTGGTCTATCCGAACCTGCTGGTCTAACTTAATTCACTGGTCTATCTTAACTCACTGGTCTTTCCTAACCCACTGGTCTATCCTACCCCACTGGTCGATCCTAACCTACTGATGTATCCTAATCCTCTGGATAAACCCAACCCACTGGTCTATCCCAACACACTGGTCAATCCTACCCCACTTGTATATCCTACGCCACTGGTCTATCCTACATCACTGGTCTATCCTACGACACTGGTCTATCTTAACCCACTGGTCTATTTTAACCCACTGGTCTATCCTAACCCGCTGGTCTTTCCTAAACCACTGGAAAAACCTTACCCGCTGGTCTATCATAACCCGCTGTTCTATCCTACCTCACTTGTCTATCGTACCCCACTGGTATATCCTTACCCACTGGTCTATCTTAACCCACTGGTCTATTTTAACCCACTTGACTATCCTACCCAACTGGTCTACCATAAACCAATGGTCTATCCTAACCCACATGTCTTTTCCAACCCACTGGTCTATCCTAACCCACTGGACAAACTCAACCCACTGGTCTATCCGAACCTACTGTTCTAACTTAATTCACTGGTCTATCTTAACCCACTGGTCTTTCCTAACCCACTGGTCTATCCTACCCCACTGGTCGATCCTAACCTACTGATCTATCCTAACCCTCTGGTAACCCAACCCACTGGTCTATCATAACCCACTGGACAAACCCAACATACTGGTCTATCTTAACCCACTGGTCTATTCTAACCCACTGGTCTATCCTAACCCGCTGGTCTATCCTAAAACACTGAAAAACCTTACCCGCTGGTCTATCATAACCCGCTATTCTATCCTACCTCACTTGTTTATCGTACCCCACTGGTATATCCTTCCCCACTGGTCTATCCTTCCCCACTGGTCTATCCTATCCCACTGGTCTATCTTAACTCACTGGTCTATTCCACCCGACTGGTATATCCTACCCCACTGGTCTATCCTAACCCATTGGGCTAACTCAACCCACTGGTATATCCTTACCCACTGCTCTATCATAACCCACTGGTCTATCCTACCGCACTGGTCTATCATGGTCTATCCTCTCCCACTGGTCTATCATAACCCACTGGTATATCCTACCCCACTGGTCTATCTCAATGCACTGGTCTATCCTAACCCACAGGTCTATCTCAACCCACTGGTTAAACCCAACCCACTCGTCTATCCCAACCCACTGGTCTATCCTACCCAACTGGACTATTCTTGCGCACTTGTCTATCCTAACTCATTGGTCTATCCTAACCAACTGGTCTATCCTAATTCACTAGTCTATCCTACCCACTGGTCTATCGCATCTCACTGGTCTATTTTAACTCACTTGTCTATCTTATCCTACTGGTCTATTTTTACTTACTGGTATATCCTACCCCACTCGTCTATCCTATCCCACTGGTATATCTCAACCCACTGGTCATCCGAACCAACTGGTATACCCCAACCCACTGGTCTATCTCAATGCACTGGTCTAACGCTACCCGCTGGTCTAACGCTACCCGCTGGTCTATCCTAACCCACTGGAAAAACCTAACCCGCTGGTCTATCCTACCCCACTGGTCTATCCTAACTCATCGGTTTATCGTACCTCACTGGTCTATCCTACCCAACTGGTCTATCATAACCCACTGGTCTATCTTAACCCACAGGTCTATCTCAACCTACTGGTCAAACACAAGCCACTAGTCTATCCCAACCCACTGGTCTATCCTACCCCACTGGTCTATCCTAACACACAGGTCTATCCTACCCCACTGGTCTATCCTATCCCACTGGTCTTTCTTAACTGACTGGTCTATCCTACCTCACGGGTATATCTCAACTCACTAGTCTATCCCAACCAGCTGGTATATCCCAACCCACTGGTCTATCCTACCCAACTGATCTATCCCAACCCCCTGTTTTATCCCAACAAGCTGGTCTATCCTACCACACTTGTCTATCCTACCAAACTGGTCTAGCCGAACCCACTGGTCTATCCCAACACACTGGTCTATCCTACCACACCGGTTTATCCTACACCACCGGTCTATCCTAACTCACTGGTCTTTCCTAGCCCACTCGTCTATCCTACTCCACTGGTCTTTCTCAACCCACTGGTCTTTCCCAACCAACTGGTATATCACAACCCACTGGCCTATCTCAACCCACTGGTCCAACCCAACCCGCTGGTCTATCTTAACCACTGGACAAACCTAACCCGCATGCCTATCCTACACCACTGGTCTTTCCTAACTCACTGGTCTATCCTACCCCACTGGTCCATCCTACCACACTGGTATATCTTAACTCACTGGTCTATTCCACGTCACTGGTCTATCCTACCCCACTGTTCTACCCTAACCCACTCGTCTATCTCAACCCACTTGTATGTACTAACCAACTGGTTTATCCTACCCCACTAGTCTATTCTACCCCACTGGTCTATCCTAGCCCACTGGTCAATCTTAACTCACTGGTCTATCCTATCCCACTAGTCTATCCTAATCCACTGGTCAATCTCAACCCACTGGTCTATCCCATCCAACTAGTATATCCTAACCCACTGGTCTATCTCAACCCACTGGTCTATCCTACCACACTAATCTATCCTATCCCACTTGTCTATTGCACCCCACTGGTCTATCCTACCACACTAATCTATCATATCCCACTTGTCTATCTTAACTCACTGGTCTATCCTATCCAACTGGTCTATCTTAGCTCACTGGTCTATCCTACCCACTGGTCTATCCTACTCCACTGGTCTATCTCAACCCACTGGTCTATCCCAACCAACTAGTATATCCTAACCCACTGGGCTATCTCAACCCACTGGTCTCACCCAACCCGCTGGTCTATCCTAACCCACTGGACAAATCTAACCCGCTGGTTTATCCTACCCCACTGGTCTATCCTAACTCACTGGTCTATCCTACCCCAATGGCCTACACTACCCCACTGGTCTATTATACACCACTGGTCTATCCTACCCCACTGATCTATCCTAACCCACTGGTCTATCCTACCCAACTTGTCTATCATAACCCACTGGTCTATCTTAATCCAAAGGTCTATCTCAACCCACTGGTCAAAAACAACCCACTGGTTTATCCTACCCCACTGGTCTATCCCAAATTACGGGTCTATCCTACTCCATTAGTCAATCTCAACCCACTGGTCTATCCCAACCAACTAGTATATCCTAACCTACTGGGCTATCTCAACCCACTGGTCTCACCCAACCCGCTGGTCTATACTTACCCGCTGGTCTATCGTAACCCACTGGACAAATCTAACCCGCTGGTTTATCCTACCCCACTGGTCTATCCTAACTCACTGGTCTATCCTACCCAACTTGTCTATCATAACCCACTGGTCTATCTTAATCCAAAGGTATATCTCAACCCACTGGTCAAAATCAACCCACTGGTTTATCCTACCCCACTGGTTTATCCTACCCCACTGATCTATCCTAACTCACGGGTCTATCCTACCCACTGGTCTATGCTAACCCACAGGTATATCTCAACCCACTGGTCTATCCTAACCTATAGGCATATCCCAACCCACTGGTCAAACCCAACCCACTGGTATATCCCAACCCACTTGTCTATCCCAACCTACTGGTCTATCCTACCCAACTGGACTATTCTTCCCCACTGGTCTATCCATATTCACTGGTCTATCCTAACTCACTGGTCTATCCAACCACACTGGTCTATCCTATCCCACTGGTCTATCGTTACTCACTTGTCTATTCCACCCCACTGGTCTTAGCTCACTGGTCTAGCCTACCCACTGGTCTATCCTACTCCACTGGTCTATCTCAACCCACTGGTCTATCCCAACCAACTAGTATATCCTAACCCACTGGGCTATCTCAACCCACTGGTCTCACCCAACCCGCTGGTCTATCCTAACCCACTGGACAAATCTAACCCGCTGGTTTATCCTACCCCACTGGTCTATCCTAACTCACTGGTCTATCCTACCCCAATGGCCTACACTACCCCACTGGTCTATTATACACCACTGGTCTATCCTACCCCACTGATCTATCCTAACCCACTGGTCTATCCTACCCAACTTGTCTATCATAACCCACTGGTCTATCTTAATCCAAAGGTCTATCTCAACCCACTGGTCAAAAACAACCCACTGGTTTATCCTACCCCACTGGTCTATCCTAACTTACGGGTCTATCCTAGCCACTGGTCTATGCTAACTCAAAGGTATATCTCAACCCACTGGTCTATCCTAACCTATAGGCATATCCCAACCCACTGGTCAAACCCAACCCACTGGTATATCCCAACAAACTTGTCTATCTCAACCTACTGGTCTGTCCTACCCAACTGGACTATTCTTCCCCACTGGTCTATCCTTATTCACTGGTCTATCCTAACTCACTGGTCTATCCTAACTCAGTGGTCTATCCAACCACACTGGTCTATCCTATCCCACTGGTCTATCGTAACTCACTTGTCTATTCCACCCCACTGGTCTATCCTACCACACTAATCTATCCTATCCTACTGACCTATCTTAACTCACTGGTCTATCCTATCCCACTGGCCTATCCTAGCTCACTGGTCTATCCTACCCACTGGTCTATCCTAACCCACTGGTATATCTCAACCGACTGGTCTATCCCAACCAACTAGTATATCCCAACCAACTTGTCTATCTCAACCCACTGGTCACACCCAAAACGCTGGGCTATCCTAACCCACTGGACAAACCTAACCCGCTGGTCTATCCTACACTACTGGTCTATCCTACCCCACTGGTCTATCCTAACTCACTGGTCTATCCTACCCACTGGTCTATCCTACTCCATTAGTCAATCTCAACCCACTGGTCTATCCCAACCAACTAGTATATCCTAACCTACTGGGCTATCTCAACCCACTGGTCTCACCCAACCCGCTGGTCTATAGTTACCCGCTGGTCTATCCTAACCCACTGGACAAATCTAACCCGCTGGTTTATCCTACCCCACTGGTCTATCCTAACTCACTGGTCTATCCTACCCAACTTGTCTATCATAACCCACTGGTCTATCTTAATCCAAAGGTCTATATCAACCCACTGGTCAAAAACAACCCACTGGTTCATCCTACCCCACTGGTCTATCCTAAGTTACGGGTCTATCCTACCCACTGGTCTATGCTAACCCACAGGTATATCTCAACCCACTGGTCTATCCTAACCTATAGGCATATCCCAACCCACTGGTCAAACCCAACCCACTGGTATATCCCAACCCACTTGTCTATCCCAACCTACTGGTCTATCCTACCCAACTGGACTATTCTTCCCCACTGGTCTATCCTTATTCACTGGTCTATCCTAACTTACTGGTCTATCCTAACTCACTGGTCTATCCAACCACACTGGTCTATCCTATCCCACTGGTCTATCGTTACTCACTTGTCTATTCCACCCCACTGGTCTATCCTACCACACTAATCTATCCTATCCCATTGGCCTATCTTAACTCACTGGTCTATCCTATCCCACTGGTCTATCTTAGCTCACTGGTCTATCCTACCCACTGGTCTATCCTAACCCACTGGTCTATCCTACCCACTTTTCTATCCTACCCACTGGTCTATCCTAACCCACTGGTATATCTCAACCGACTGGTCTATCCCAACCAACTAGTATATCCCAACCAACTGGTCTATCTCAACCCACTGGTCTCACCCAACACGCTGGTCTATCCTAACCCACTGGACAAACCTAAGCCCCTGGTCTATCCTACCCCACTGGCCTATCCTACCCCACTGGTCTATCCTAACTCACTAGTCTATCCTACCCCACTGGTCTACTCTACCCCACTGGTCTATTATACACCACTGGTTTATCCTATCCCACTGATCTATCCTAACCCTCTGGTCTATCCTACCCAACTTGTCTATCATAACCCATTGGTCTATCTTAATCCATAGGTATATCTCAACCAACTGGTCAAACACAACCCACTGGTCTATCCCAACGCACTGGTTTATCCTACCCCACTGGTATATCCTAACTAACGGGTATATCATAACCCACAGGTCTATCTCAACCAACTGGTCTATCGTAACCTACGGGTCTATCTCAACCCACTGGTCAAACCCAACCCACTGGTATATCCCAACCCACTGGTTTTTCCTACCAAACTGGACTATTCTGCACCACTGGTCTATCCTAATTCACTGGTTTATCCTACCCCACCGGTCTGTCCTAACTCACAGGTCTAGCCTACCACACTGGTCTATCCTATCCCACTGGTCTATCTTAACTCACTTGTCTATTCCACCCCACTGGTCTATCCTACCACACTAATCTATCCTATCCCACTGGTCTATCTTAACTCACTGGTCTATCCTATCCCACTGGTCTATCTAAGCTGACTGGTCTATCTTACCCACTGGTCTATCCTACCCCACTCGTCTATCTTAACCCACTTGTCTATCCCAACCAACTAGTATATCCCAACCCACTGGTCTACCTCAACCCACTGGTCTCACCCAACCCATTGGTCTATCCTAACCCACAGGACAAACCTAACCCGCTGGTCTATCCTACCCCACTGGTCTATCCTAACTCACTGGTCTATCCTACTCCACTGGTCTACTCTACCTCACTGGTCTATTATACACCACTGGTCTATCCTACCCCACTGATCTATCCTAACCCACTGGTCTATCATACCCAACCTGTCTAGCATTACCCACTGGTCTATCTTACTCCACAGGTCTATCTCAACCCACTGGTCAAACACAACCCACTGGTCTATCCCAACCCACTGGTCTATCCTACCCCACGGGTCTACCCTAACTAACGGGTATATCCTACCAAACTGGTCTATCCTAACCCAGATGTCTATCTCAACCCACTGGTCTATCCTAAACTACAGGTCTATTTCAACCCACTGGTAAAACCCAACCCACTGGTAATTCCCAACCCACTGGTCTGTCCTACCGAACTCGAAAATTCTTCCCCACTGGTCTATCCTAATTCACTGGTCTACCATACAGGTCTATACTACCCTACTTGTTTATCCTACCCCACCGGTCTATCCTTATCCACAGGTCTATCTCAACCCACTGGAATATCCCATCAAACTAGTATAGCCCAAACCACTGGTCTATCTCAACCCACTGGTCTCACCTAACCCGCTGGTCTATCCTAACCCACTGGACAAACCTAACCCGCTCGTCTATCCTACCCCTCTGGTCTATCCTAACTCACTGCTCTATCCTACCACATTGGTCTATCCTATCACACTGGTCTATATTAAATCACTGGTCTATTCCACCCGCTGGTCTATCCTACCAAACTGGTATATCCAACCCCACTGGTCTATCCTAACACACTGGTCTATCCCAACACACTGGTCAATCCTACCCCACTTGTATATCCTACGCCACCGGTCTATCCTAACTCACTGGTCTATCCTACACCACTGGTCTATCCTACACCACTGGTCTATCTTAACCACTGGTCAATCCTACCCCACTTGTTTATCCTACGCCACCGGTCTATCCTAAATCACTGGTCTATCCTACGCCTCCGGTCTATCCTAACTACTGGTCTATCCTACACCACCGGTCTATCCTACACCACTGGTCTATCTTAACCACTGGTCAATCCTACCCCACTTGTTTATCCTACGCCACCGGTCTATCCTAAATCACTGGTCTATCCTACGCCTCCGGTCTATCCTAACTCACTGGTCTATCCTACACCACCGGTCTATCCTAACTCACTGGTCTATCGGGTAAGGTTTTTCCAGTTAAGCGTGCAAAATATCGTCTAAAAAGGTATGATACTATTTCGTGACGTAGTGTGTATGTTAAATGTTGCTTCCGTTAGCCAATGTACGGCCTTTTTGTTACAATATATTGTAAAAGATAATGCAGTTAATTGTTCAGGTAGTCGTTCATTTCCAGTTTACAAAGAACCCCCTAGTCACTTTTTTTATATTCGGCATATTTTCGCCTTAAGTGTTAGTTTTGTGTTTTCTAGTTATGATTATTATACCGTTACGTTGCCAAATTATCTATACTTTCAAACTTAAGCAACGTTGAGATTAGACAGAAGCAACTGTATGGCATTTTAAGTTATATAGAATGTTCCCATACGTGGGTTATGTGTGCAAGATGTCATTATGTCTCCCCCTGTATACAGGGGAGATATATTGTTTTCATTATGTCTCCCCCTGTATACAGGGGAGATATATTGTTTTTGTCCTTGATGTCTGTCTGTCTGTCTGTCTGTCTGTCTGTCTGTTCGTCCCCAAAATCTTGTCCGATCCATATCTCCCAGACGGCTTGAAGGATTTTCATGAAACTTGGGTCACATGTTCACCTCATCAAGCCAACGTGCAGAACCCGCGTCTCGACAATATAGGGTCAAGGTCAAGGTCACGCTTGAAGGTCAAAGGTTTGAGGCTTTATTTCGTGTCCGCTCCATATCTCCCAGACGGCTTGAAGGATTTTCATGAAACTTGGGTCACATGTTCACCTCATCAAGGCGACGTGCAGAACCCGCGTCTCGACAATATAGGGTCAAGGTCAAGGTCACGCTTGAAGGTCAAAGGTTTGAGGCTTTATTTCGTGTCCGCTCCATATCTCCGAGACGGCTTGAAGGATTTTCATGAAACTTAGGTCACATGTTCACCTTATCAAGGCAACGTACAGAACTTGCGTCTCGACAATATAGGGTCAAGGTCAAGGTCACGCTTGAAGGTCAAAGGTTTGAGGCTTTATTTCGTGTCCGCTCCATATCTCCGAGACGGCTTGAAGGATTTTCATGAAACTTGGGTCACATGTTCACCTCATCAAGGAGACGTGCAGAACCTGCGTCTCGACAATATAGGGTCAATGTCAAGGTCACGCTTGAAGGTCAAAGGTTTGAGGCTTTATTTCGTGTCCGCTCCATATCTCCCAGACGGCTTGAAGGATTTTCATGAAACTTAGGTCACATGTTCACCTCATCAAGGTGACGTGCAGAACTTGCGTCTCGACAATATAGGGTCAATGTCAAGGTCACGCTTGAAGGTCAAAGGTTTGAGGCTTTATTTTGTGTCCGCTCCATATCTCCCAGACGGCTTGAAGGATTTTAATGAAACTTTGGTCACATGTTCACCTCATCAAGGCGACGTGCAGAACCCGTGTCTCGACAATATAGGGTCAAGGTCAAGGTCACGCTTTAAGGTCAAAGGTTTGAGGCTTTATTTCGTGTCCGCTCCATATCTCCAAGACGGCTTGAAAGATTTTCATGAAACTTGGATCACATGTTCACCTCATCAAGGCGACGTGCATAACCCGCGTCTCGACCATACCGGGTCAAGGTCAAGGTCACGTGTGAAGGTCAAAGGTTTGAGGCTTTATTTTGTGTCAACTCCATATCTCCAAGACGGTTTGAAGTATTTTCATGAAACTTGGGTCAGATGTTCACCTCATCAAGGCGACGTGCAGAACCCGCGTCTCGACCATACTGGGTCAAGGTCACGCTTGAAGGTCAAAGGTTTGAGCCTTTATTGTGTGTCCACTCCATATCTCCTTAAAGGATTTTCATGATACGTGGGTCACATGTTCACCTCATCAAGGCGACGTGCAGAACCCGCGTCTCGACCATACCGGTTCAAGGTCAAGGTCACGCTTGAAGGTCAAAGGTTTTAGGCTTTATTTCGTGTCCACTCAATATCTCCAAGACGGCTTGAAGGATTTTCATGAAACTTGGGTCAGATGTTCACCTTGCCAAGGCGACGTGCAGAACCCACGTCTCGACCATACTGGGTCAAGGTCAAGGTCACGCTTGAAGGTCAAATGTTTGAGGCTTTATTTTGTGTCCGCTCCATATCTCCTTAAAGGATTTTCATGAAATTTGGGTCACATGTTCACCTCATCAAGGCGACGTGCAGAACCCGCGTCTCCACCATACCGGTTAAAGGTCAAGGTCACGCTTGAAGGTCAAAGGTTTTAGGCTTTATTTCGTGTCCAGTCAATATCTCCAAGACGGCTTGAAAGATTTTCATTAAAATTTGGTCACATGTTCACCTCATCAAGGCGACGTGCAGAACTTGCGTCTCGAACATACTGGGTCAAGGTCAAGGTCACGCTTGAAGGTCAAAGGTTTGAGGCTTTATTTTGTGCCGCAACATATCTCCAAAACAGCTTAAAGAATTTTCATGAAACTTGGGTCACATGTTCACCTCATCAAGGCGACGTGCAGAACCCGCGTCTCGACCATACCGGTTCAAGGTCAAGGTCACGCTTGAAGCTCAAAGGTTTTAGGCTTTATTTCCTGTCCACTCAATATCTCCAAGACGGCTTGAAGGATTTTCATGAAACTTGGGTCACATGTTCACCTCACCAAGGCGACGTGCACAACTTGCGTCTCGACAATATAGGTTCAAGGTCAAGGTCACGCTTGAAGGTCAAAGGTTTGAGGCTTAATTTCGTGTCCGCTCCATATCTCTAAGACGGCTCGAAGGATTTTCATGAAACTTGGGTCACATGTTCAACTCATCAAGGCGACGTGCAGAACCTACATCTCGACAATATAGGGTCAAGGTCACGCTTGAAGGTCAAAGGTTTGAGGCTTTACTTCGTGTCCGCTTCATATCTCCAAGACGGCTCGAAGGATTTCCATGAAACTTGGGTCACATGTTCACCTCATCAAGGTGACGTGCATAACCCATATCTCGACCATACCGGTTCAAGGTTAAGGTCACGCTTGAAGGTCAAAAGTTTTAGGCTTTATTTTGTGTCCGCTCAATATCTCCAAGACGGCTTGAAGGATTTTCATGAAAATTGAGTCACATGTTCACCTCATCAAGGCGACGTGCAGAACCCGTGTCTCGACCATACCGGTTCAAGGTCACGCTTGAAGGTCAAAGGTTTGAGGCTTTATTACGTGTCCAACATGCCGCGAAAGATTTCACCCAAGTTCAGTTACATGTTCAGCTCATTAACATGATGTGCATAACACGTGTCCCTGCCCTTTAGGCAACCCCTTTACAACAGTGCAACCCCTTTACATCTGATCAGACTGATTGGAATCTCCTGTAGCAAACATTTATCTACAGCACATACAAGTACATTTTGAAACATTGTACATAATATTTCAAACCGTTTACATATCGATGGCTTCATGCAAAACGGTTGTAACTACATCTTGTAACAAGATGTAGTTACAACCGTTTTGCATAAAGCCCACGATATGCAGGTAGCCAACTTGGTATGGTTTGTGAAATATCATAATGATAATTGATGATATTTATCATAAGCAACAATTTTAGTTTTTATTTGCCATTGCTTATGTTTAGCAACAGTTGTTAACTGTTTTGAAGAATACTTCAGTCTTGAATGTTACAGCTGCAGTAAAAATATGTGTTTCTGTAAACCATTTGAAATCATGTCCACTTTGTACCAGGTCAAGACAAAACATTAGTAATTAAAAATTGAGTACTGTCCAACTTGGTCAAATGTTTGTTTGTCTGCTTTATAGGTTGGAATGTTTTGAGAGATTTTGACAGATATTTGAGGGGGAGACATATGTTTTTGTCAAAACAATTCTAGTTTATAAAGGTATGATAACATTTCATCACATTTAAACATTGATTTATTTCCATAGCACAGAAGTACGGACCGCAACCAACAGTAGCTATTACTTGTCAATAGCAAAAGTGTTATTGATAATAGCTGCCTTTAGTTCAAAAATGTCCGGCTCTGTTTTACAATTTATTATATATAATAATTCAATTAATATTGTATTCGCCGAAAATGTGCAAACTACCGTGTACAATGGTATGATAACATTTCGTGACATTGAAATATTTATTACCTATGTCATATTGTCATATTTCTTTCCACAGCACAGAAGCACGTACAACCAGCAACAGTAGCTATGACGTTGTCAATAGTAATAGTGTTTTTGGTAAAAGTTGGTTTCGGTTAGTTAATGTACGGCATTTGTGGAACAATATATTATACATAATAATGCAGTTCATTGTTCAAGTAGTCGTTCATTTCCAGATTATAAAGACTCTATACTTTCATACGGAAGTATTTACAGCATAAGACAGTAGCCACTCCCTGACATTTTAATTCACACCGTAAGGTATATTCACCTTAAGTGTGCAAAATACCGTCTAAAAAGGTATGATAATATTTCGTGACGTAGTGTTCTTGTTAAATGTTTGCTTATATTAGACAATGTACGGCCTTTGTGTTACAAAATATTGTATATAATAATGAAGCTAATCGTTCAGGTAGTCGTTCATTTTCAGCTTATAAAGAACATCTTAGTCACTGTTATTATATTCGGTATCTTTTCGCCTTAAGTGTTAGTTGTGTTTATGATTTATATTCCGTTACGTTCAGCGCTGGCATTTGCTAAATTATCTATACTTTTAAACGGAAGCAATGTTTAACTTAGACAGAAGCAACTCTATGACATTTTAAGTTATATGGTTCGTTCCTATTAATGGGTTATGTGTGCAAGATGCCGTGTATAAAGGTATGATAACATTTCATCACATTTAAAAATTGATTTATGTCCATAGCACAGAAGTATGGACCACAACCAACAGTAGTTATTACTTGTCAATAGCAATAGTGTTATTATTAGAAGCTGCCTTTACTAAGAAAATGTGCGGCTTCTGTGTTACAATGTATTATATTTGATAATTCAGTTAATATTGTATTCGCCTTAAATGTGCAAACTACCGTGTACAATGGTATGATAACATTTCGTGACTTTGAAATATTGATTACCTATATCACATTGTCATATTTCTTTCCACAGCACAGAACCACGTACAGCCAGCAACAGTAGCTGCCTCTTTGTCAATAGTAATAGAGTTTTTGTAAGTTGGTTTCGGTTAGTCAATGTACGGCATTTGTGTTACAATATATTACATATAATAAATGATGCAGTTCATTATTCCAGTAGTCGTTCATTTCCTGATTATAAAGAATCTATACTTTCATACGGAAGCATTAACTAGATAAGACAGTAGCCACTCCTTGACATATTAATTCACACCGTTTAGTATATTCGCCTTATGTGTGCAAAATACCTTTTTAAAAAAGTATGATATTATTTCGTGACGTAGTGCTCTTGTTAAATGTTTGCTTCGTTAGCCAACGTAAGGCCTTTGTTTTACAATGTATTGTATATAATAATGCAGTTAATTATTCGCGTAGTCATTCATTTCCAGATTATAAAGAGTACCCGTTAGTCACATTTATTATATTCGGTACATTTTCGCCTTAAGTGTTAGTTTTGTGGTTTCAAGTTAGGATTATTATTCCGTTACGTTCAGCGCAGGCATTTGCCAAATCATCTATACTTTCAAACGGAAGCAATGTTTAGATTAGACAGATGCAACTTTAAGACATTTTAAGTTATATAGCATGTTCCCATAAGTGGGTTATGTGTGCAAGATGTCGTGTATAAAGGTATGATTAAATTTCATCACATTTAAATATTGATTTATTTCAATCGCACAGAAGTACGTATCACAACCAACAGTAGGTATTATTTGTCAATAGCAATATTGTTATTATTAAAAACTGCCTTTAGTTAGAAAATGTGTGGCTTCTGTGTTACAATGTATTATATATAATAATTCAGTTAATATTGTATTCGCCTTAAATGTGCAAACTACCGTGTACAATGGTATGATAACATTTCGAGACATATATATGAAGTTCATTGTTCCAGTAGTCGTTCATTTCCAGATTATAAAGAATCTATACTTTCATACGGAAATACATAATACAGTAGCCTCTCCTTGACATTTTAATTCACACCGTATGGTATATTCGCCTTAAGCGTGCAAAATATCGTCTAAAAAGGTATGATACTATTCCGTGACTTAGTGTTCTTGTTAAATGTTTGCTTCCGTTAGCCAATGTACGGCCTCTTCGTTACAATATATTGTAAAAAATAATGCAGTTAATTGTTCAGGTAGTCGTTCATTTCCAGTTTATAAAGAACCCCCTAGTCATTTTTGAGCGAAGGGTCGCGAAGCGATCCGAAAGCTCATAGCATGCCTGCTTTCGAAAATCCAACTTAAAGCTGCAACCACACTCAACCGCGGAAGGATTTGAGATTACTTCATTTGATTGGCTTTCATTCGCATAGCACTACTTTCGACACGCCTTTTTGCCCGAGTCCGCCTTCTCATGAATGAGTTCAAAAAGTAATTCCACTGTGGACTAGATTGTTATCAATATGTACAATGTCAAATACTTTTGATTTCATTCAATATTATCACACTGTAGACTAGTCACCAAGTCACTTTAAACAACGTTTTATAATATCATAATGTATATACACAGAAAACTGATAAACTCAGAGGAACACTTTGAAATGGCAGGCTTCGAACGTTTTCATTAATGAACTGTCAGTTTTCACCCTTTACATGATAGAATACGACACAAATGAAGCGGGTGAATTTTGAAAACTTTTCTAGAAAATGTAACAATTACTCAAAATGACTTATTCCTCCCTTTTACACAATGTCTCAAACCTGTAGCATGAAAATTAATTCAATATTCTAGATATCACACACTTTTCTACAGCTATTCTTATACCATGTTCCGCCACTTATCTGCGTTCATATTATTAGGCAGGGACAGTGTATAACACTGTCCCTGTATTAGGGGTAATTAAGCAGAACACTTTTGAAAATCATTGTGCCAACGCTTCCCGCTTTATTCAGTTAAACTTATTATTCCCATATATTTGTTTGGGTATGTTCCAATTCGCCGGCCTCTAATTTCGGTTTAGAGAAAAAGGGTAAGTAAGTTGTAAAACTATCAGATATCATAAACGGTTATGAGGTCTCCTGTTACTATCTCGATTATATAACTGATTCTCGCTCAATAAGTTCAGAGAGCGGTCATACAAGGCATGAATAAATGGTCTCTACCTTTATTCCTTTCCTCTGTGTTTTGAATTAAGGTTTAATTAATGTCTTTCGGCTAAACATACACAAGGATAATATAATATTTTGCAGAACCTTTTTTGTATCAAAAGTAGGACTTTCAACAATAAGGGTAAGTCCATATATGTTGATGCAAATAAGATGTAAAATGTGTTACATTCATGTATACAGTCAAATTGTTTCAACAACAATACACTTATCCATGATAATACCAAGGTATTGTTATTGCATTATTTACTGCGAATGGACAGATACTCAAATTATTCTTTAATGTCAATTAGCGCATCTGCGTATTCCGATCAGGATCTGCATTGCACGCACAAATTAGTCATAGAAAGTTTAACCCTGTCCCTCATATAGACGCTTTCTGTAAAAATAAATCCACTTAAATTTCACCTATTGATCTAGTTTTTGCCCTTGCATGACCTAGTTTCGACCTGGTTTATGATTTTATGGAGATGAATGCTCTGAAAAACTTAACAATGCAATTGTTGACAACAGACGATGCATAATGGATGAAACATGGACAAAATATGATCCCAATCCCTTGAGCTTTAATCTCAGATGAGTTTAAAAGTACTAAAGACTTTGTTTGAATTATACTTTAATCATAACATAAGTCTTGCATGATTGACCGTTAGACCTTTTGACAGTTTTCTTTTGTAAATGACTTTAGACAGTGAATTTAAATTCCTCTGACACGTAATGTTTTGTTTTGATTATTAATTATCAAAAACACACAGCCAAAATTCGATGACGCACATAGAACTTTGCTAGAATAGAATTGTGTTACAAATGATAACTATCTCCAAACCATACCGTATCATTACAGTTTGGCGAGGAAGTGGATGGAAACTTCCTTGGGGATGTACGTCTTCGTGTCTGTAAAAAGATAAGGGTTTAATTCTAAAATATATCATTTAAAAGCAAATGTATTGTGTACTGATCTTTCAAATCCTTTCACACTAAATCAAATACTTAAATAATTGAT
Source organism: Serripes groenlandicus (assembly GCA_031761405.1). NCBI lineage: Eukaryota > Metazoa > Mollusca > Bivalvia > Cardiida > Cardiidae > Serripes > Serripes groenlandicus. Next base: position 126,853 of record JASEVX010000245.1, read on the forward strand.
TTACTTATATATATATATATATACCAAAATAAATAAAAACAAAAATAAAACTGATGATATTATAGGCTGCAAAACTAATAATAAAATATTGGCATAATTGCATATTGTTGTGATCCATTACATGACATACTAAATCCATATAACTTTAACAGACTATTATTAGTTATTTTGTCCACCACATAAAACAGAACTACATATACTTTAACTTGTTGGTAGCATACTATGAAGTCATAATTATAGGTTTTGGCGCCAAAGTTACTACGTTATGACGTTTAAAGGGATACTCGCCCATATCATACGCCATCTGAGAGATAAGAATCTTGGCACCAAGAACCATAATCGGGGAAGTACAACTTTTCTAAAATTCTAGCATGAGTTACTTCCCCTTCTAATTTCCGGTTGTGAAAAATCTTCAGATTAATATGTCAACAATCAGTAAAAACATGAAACGTAGATGAAAAGGAAAGTGTGTGAAAGCAGGTAGACAGGCAAGACTTCTAGAGCTTTCGCTTAGAGGCAGAGAAAGATCCCAATAATATGAAGAAGGCGAAATCGAGACAGACAAACACACAGTTGAAGGCATGAAAAGTGGGTGGGGTAATGGGCGAAGAATTATTGATTTGAGACATCTAGCTGACCATCTTAGAGCCTGCAGAAACTGTTCAATGTATTTTCTCTTACTCAAAATTGAAAGAGAACAACATGTAGAATATGCCAGCATGTTATATATTGCCTGTGACTGAAGATTAGTCAACTCGCAGACAACTGAAAAGAGCCATATCCCACCTGACGAAAATGAGAAAGGAATGCCAATTTATGACATTAACATTTCTTGGTTAGTATTCACATATAAAGTAAATTTTTCAGTGGGTTTACATATTTTTAACACTCCAGAAACACATTTTCATATGATTTTAACATATATGATAGGTTTGTAAGAAGAACATTATCCCTTTCCCACATACAACACATCTGCAGCAGACGACTGAAAACATCTAGACAATTTTACAAATTCAGGAAATCTTAACAATTTAAACAAATGAAGAAATTTTTATTAAAAAGACTGGAAAATATTCTTGCAAAATGAGTAATTGCTCACAATGTTTTTCAAAAGTTTTCTGCTGCACAGATGTCAAAATGTGTCTGTATATATCCAGGGTCTTAAGACCCTGATATATCGGAAAGGATTTACATTAGTCATTAGTGTCTTTATTGTATGCAAAGACAACAAAATATATTCTGTTTGTCTGTATGAGTGGAAAACATTCTTGCAAAAGGGAAATTGCTCATCTTGACTCGAGCAATTTCTCCTTTAGCCACAATGTTTTTCAAAAGTTGTCTGGCGTCGAAATGCTTCTGTACGAGGGAAAGGATTTATCTTAGTGTTTTTATTGTTTGCAAGGTCAAAAAATTAAATCGGTGTATGTGATGGTGAATGATGAAATACTGATTTGACAGGTTTGAAAACATAGTTTTTGAGAATTTAATAATTGATCAGAATTTTTTTTTTTCATAGATCTATGACATTTGTTATTATATTTACAATGTAATATTTTAGATTCCAATACTTTGGTAGATATGCAGAATTCCAATGTCATTAAATCATTTGATTATTCATAACAGCTGAATTATAAGAATCAATGTTTTGTTTTACAGGTGTCATGCACGCAGGCTTAACATAGTTACATACAGGCAGATGAATGGGCTAATGGCGACAATGGAAATAAAATGCCTTCACCACACAGCATTGATGAGACGACGGGAAGAAGTTGACCCACACAGTCAGAATGTGGCAAGAGATTCCTGTGCGGCAAGGTGATTTTTGGGAGTAAGTTTTCTTTCATCGTTCGATATCTTCACTGTTTTGTGTTTTATGTTGTTTTCAACAGTATTTCAGATGTATGACATAGCCCTCAAATTCTTTGCATTCAAAAGTTTAAAAATATTTAAGAATAGTAAACATTTTGGTTCAAGGAGAAATTCTGAATTATTGCTTCTTTTTCAAAAAAAGATTTCAAAAGATTCCAAAAACTTCTGAAGATTGATTGTTTGGTGTTGAACCCTTTCCTTCATACAACAATTTTACATCCGACGACTGAACATATTTTGTCAAAAAATAGAAAATGTCTATAATTGAATGGATAACCTATGACTAAAACTGGAAAACATTGTAGCAAAAGGAGAAAATACTATGTTTTCAAAAGGCTGTCTGCTGCAGAGGCGTCAGAAAGCTTGTATTTGAGGGAAAGGGTTAATGCCGCTTTCAACAATGGTTCAGTTATATCATGGCGTTTTCTGGCAAAACTTTAAAATTTAATTCCAATTAATGTTTTCGTCTGATTTCAAGATAGTTTAGCTGTCTAGTTTGCAGTTCGTTCCCATTCTTTGTCAAATTTTTACCTTTATAAGAAGTAGCATTTGCTACTATACTCAAATGATAGATTTAGAGCCATCTAGGCCCTCTTGTTTTTTTCTCTATCTCTGTTTTCTTGAATAGGGGCTTTACTCCCTGATATTTTCCCCTTCATATGAGTGTTGACATAAAAGTTATATTTGTTTCAGGGTGCCCACGGATAATTCAGAAATCTCCAGGGAGGTCACTTTCAAGTATGACATGGGTTAGAAGAAGTGCGGCAGCAGTAGAGCTTATGACAGTAAATCAGGTGTGGGTACACTCTTCGGCAAAACCTCTGAGAAAGTCTGCGTATTTGCTGTACAGGTATCTGACTGCCAAACCTGCAGTAAATCTGAATATGAAAAAACTCCATCTCAAATGTGTTAAAAAAAATGGTCATGTTGTGCTAACGCTATGGAATCAGATGTTGGTGTAGATTTAATCAAAGAAAGAGGGTGAAACAGTATAAACATTAATAATGAATGACAACACAACAACACTGTCTAAAATTAGAAAGGACCTGGACCATACAGTTACAAAATGGAGTGATATTAATACATATGTAATTGTTAATAGACAAAGCCTAGGTTGTGTGAAAGCAAGAACAATTAATTAAGCAGTGTCAGTCCCCAAACAAGAAACAAGTTAACCCTTTCCCACATAGTCGTACAACAATTTTGCAGCAGACGACTTTGAACATATTTTGTAAAAAATTGGAAAATCTCTATAATTGAATGGATAACCTATGACTAAAAGTGGAAAACATTCTGACATAAGGAGAAATTCCTCGTTTTGAGCAATTTCTTCGTTTGTCACAATGTTTTCAAAAAGCCATCTGCTGCAGAGACGTCAGAAAGCGTCTATATGAGGGGAAGGGTTAATTAATAGGCAAATTGTAGAAAGTTATAAGAATTTTGAAAAACATATATTGAAATAAACCAAACATATCATGTATTTAAGTTCAATAAGTATATATGTTGTTTTATTTTTTATAAGGTCAGGCGTTCATTCGTTTAACAGACTAAGATTTCGGAAAAGGTAAAATTGCTCATTATGAACAATTTTACATTTTCTCACTATGTTTTCAAAAGCCATGATGTATCAAATGTCGTTTATATGGGGACAAGGGTCAAAATATTTGCCACACCCTGTCAAGATGTGGTTGTACCAGGCAAGAACAGAGGGTAAAACAATGAGAAAAAATATTCCACCATGAGGTGCAGATAAGAAGGGGTGAACTATTCTTTTTCCCTCAATATCTCACTTATTGCTTCACTATGTTTTCAAAAGCCATGATGTATCAAATATTGTTTATATGGGGGAAAAGGGACAACATATTTGCCACATCCTGTCAAGATGTGGTTGTACCAGGCAAGAACAGAGGGTAAAACAATGAGAACAATTTTCCTTCATGAGGTGCAGATAAGAAGGGGTGAACTACTCTTTTTCCCTCAATATCTCACTTATTGCTTCACTAAACCCTATTTTATGTGATTTAATGTTGAAATTGATCACATTTACAAATATGAGGCCTTGATTTCATTATTCTTTGCCAGCTATAGACAGCCATGACAATTCAAAGTATTGCCATTGAATTTTATCTTGATTTTTGATCATTTTTTGTAAAAATTGTTTGTAACATACATGTATATTTTTGTGATTATTTTGAAAATAAGCACGGTGACACATATATTTCTTTGCATTTATGGATAGCTAATGAAATAATCTTGCTCAATATAAAGTAAGAACAAGTTCTTATTGGTATTTTTTTTTTTTTTATGTTTTTATGCATAATTTGTTCAAAAAATCGAAAATTTACGTGTCAGTGGACTGCTTGTTATAGTTGTTCATTTGCTTATTTTTTTCAATTTCTTCAAGGTTTTGTTTCAAAATATATTTTTTTAGACCGAGATATGATGTTAATGTTATATCATAGTGGTCAGACAATGGCAAATTGCAAAATATATCTGAAAGTAGACATCTCTAGTCTTAATAGAACATTTCATTTTTCTCGACCAAAATGTAGAAAAATATATAAAACCTCATATTTTCAGGAGCCTGTAAAAAAAAAATAAACCTGGTGACCCTATATTTTCTTTTTGTTATTTTGTTAATTAAGGTTTAAAGGTCATTTTAACAAAATTTCAGTAAAATCTTATTTAAATTTCATTTGGGAGCATATCCCTTTAACCGCTGATGTGACGTCATGTTTATTGTTTTGAAAGGGGAATGGCAAGGGAATGCGCTCTCGTTTTCAATTTGCTAAAATGTTTTCACATGTTAAAAGTGGTACTTTTTAATCATAAACATATAGGTATATATCATATGGTTTTAATATAATAAAAACATAGAAGAAGAAAAAATCCATGAAGTAAAAAGAAATCCACTCATGGGACTCGAACCTGTGACATAAAGATTATTAAGTGATTATGTAATATTACATTCTATTTACTATTATAACTATTCATTGATTATTTTTTTATTGCAAGGGAAGTATCCTTTAGGGAAGTGAAATTATATATAATTATATATAACAAATTGCTGTTAAAATGTTTAGATATCAAGTTATTATACAGTGTATATATATATTTTAACATAGGCAACTGAAAAAAACTTCCAGTATGGTTGATCTGGGAAAAGACACAATATTGAATTTACTGACCCCCTATAGAAAGTTAGGGGGTCACCATGTGACTGCTCTTATCCAATGAAAAGGCCAGAAACTAGTTGGAGGTGAAATAATATTAGTTATTTGGTCTGTTACTGACCCACTACGGAAAAATAGGGGGTCTGTGGAATTTATAGGGGGCGAGGCGTTAGCCGAGTCCCCCTATACATTCAACATACCCCCTATTTTTCAGTAGTGGGTCAGTAACAGACCAAATAATTGATTTATTTCATCGACCACCTTTCATGAGCAAAAAAAAATGATACTCTTTCATTTACATTAACATTTACAATATTTCTAGATGAAATTTACGGGTTTTGGCGCCAAATCACTAGCGTTATGACGTCAAACCGATGACGTGACGTCATTTTCCAAGTATTTGGTCCCAGTATTTTTAAAATTCCTAGTACTAAACCCACTTTAATAATGAAATGAAACAATATCAATTTGTTTTGTTCATGAAAGGTGGTTGATGAAATAAATCAGTTATAAATGGTCTGTTACTGACCCACTAAGGGAAAAAAAAATTAACAAGCGTAGGACATGCATTATTTTTATACATTCATTGATTTTGTTTTTTTCTATGGAAAGGGAAGTTACTTTGCATGATATTCAACTTCGTAGTCTTTATGATATATATATTGTAAACAAATCTTATTATACAGTATATAGATCTATTTTAACATAGGCAACTGAAAAAAACTTCCAGTCAGCTTGATCTGAGAATAGAAGCCATATTGAATTTACTCACCCCCTAAAGAAATATAGGGGGTGTGCACGTGACTGGCTTTAACCAACGAAATTGCTAGAATTTCGTGGGAGGCGAAATAATATTAGTTATTTGGTCTGTTACTGACCCACTACGGAAAAATAGGGGGTCTGTGGAATTTATAGGGGGCGAGGCGTTAGCCGAGTCCCCCTATACATTCAACATACCCCCTATTTTTCAGTAGTGGGTCAGTAACAGACCAAATAACTGATTTATTTCATCGACCACCTTTCATGAGCAAAAAAAAATGATACTCTTTCATTTACATTAACATTTACAATATTTCTAGATGAAATTTACGGGTTTTGGCGCCAAATCACTAGCGTTATGACGTCAAACCGATGACGTGACGTCATTTTCCTAGTATTTGGTCCCAGTATTTTTAAAATTCCAAGTACTAAACCCACTTTAATAAATCAATTTGTTTTGTTCATGAAAGGTGGTTGATGAAATAAATCAGTTATAAATGGTCTGTTACTGACCCACTAAGGGAAAAAAAAAGAATTAACAAGCGTAGGACATGCATTATTTTTTATACATTCATTGATTTTTTTTTTCTATGGAAAGGGAAGTTACTTTGCATGATATTCAACTTCGTAGTCGTTATGATATATATATTGTAAACAAATCGCTGTTAAAAATATCAAGATATTATACAGTATATAGATCTATTTTAACATAGGCAACTGAAAAAAACTTCCAGTCAGCTTGCTCTGAGAATAGAAGCCATATTGAATTTACTCACCCCCTATGGAATTTACTCACCCCCTATAGAAATATAGGGGGTGTGCACGTGACAGGCTTTAACCAATGAAATTGCTAGAATTTCGTGGGAGGCGAAATAATATAGAATATTTATAATTTGTTATCTATTTCTTTGTCACTGCTTACCTTTGCTATTCCCATGACTGTTGATTCTGTGCTGACAGAGCTGGACAGATTTTGGAAAGTATCTATTGTCAATGGCTGTATGGGAATTGTTGAGTGAGGTACCAAACATGAGCCTGAGCTGTACTGTGGAGGAAAATCTTCTGTTATTTTTTTAACCCTTTCAATCATACAACAATTTAATTTTATTATGCCTAAATTGCAGCAGATGACTTGAAAATATTGTGCCAATCGGAGAAAAATTTATTTTAAAAAGTTGCCATATTATTGACTCAAATGTTTTCAAAATCATTCTCTGCAGATTTGTTGTATGTTGGAAAGATTTAACCAAAGTTACTTTATCTTATAAATATGATGGAACAAGGGTGTCTAAAATAATTTCTTAACTTAACTAAAAAATCTTAAGCAATTGATCGGAAAACTGACCTGTGTAAGGTATATTTCTTCATTATTAGATTTAACATGAAAAATAATATTAAGTTTGTTGTTAACCAATTTATCTCAAATTAAATATGGACAAAAATTGGGAAATGACACAAGCTCAGAAAATTGTATTTAGTATAAGAAAGCACATACTGGTACTTCAGTCATACTGCTGGCTTCCTCAAGTTGGGTTAAAAAACCTAAGTCAGTTGTATCCAATTCCTGTTGAATGCCCGTGTTTCCTGGATGATTAATCATGACCTTGAAGAAACAATGAAAATCAAACATGAAAATCAAACATGTAAATACATTTTACAATTTATAGCCTTCAGACCACATCAATTTCTGTGAACAATGATCTAACTCAACTTACAGATTTCTTTTTTAAGTAGGGACTAACAGTAATACATTTACACTAAAGATAGATTAATCCTCAGGATGGTTTAATTAACAACCTTTTTAATTGCGAGAATTGAATTATAAATTTGTGCATGCTTTAAATATAACACTGACAATCTTTTACAAAACAATGTAAGTTCCATAAATGTCTTTAAAGTGATAGGATAGACCAATAGAGTCGGATAGACCAGTGGGTTACGATAGACAAGTGGGATAAGATAGACGAGTAGGGTAGGATAGACCAATGTGGTAGGATAGACCAGTGGGTAAGGATGTACCAGTGGGATAGGATAGACCAATGTGGTAGGATAGACCAGTGGGTAAGGATGTACCATTGGGATAGGATAGACCAGTGGGTAGGATAGACCAGCGGGTTAAGATAGACCAGTGGGGTAGGATATACCAGTGGGGTGGAATAGACCAGTGAGTTAAGATAGACCAGTGGGGTAGGATATACCAGTGGGGTAAGATAGACGAGTTGGCTAGGATAGACCAGTGGGGTAGGATAGACCAGTGGGTAAGGATATACCAGTGGGATAGGATATACCATTGGGTTAGGATATACCAGTGGCTTGGTATAGACCAGTGTGTTCAGATAGACAAGTGGGATAGGATAGACGAGTGAAGTAGGATAGACCAGTGGGTTAGGATAGACCAGTTGGTTAGGATATACCAGATGGTTGAGTTAGCCCAATGGGTTAGGACAGACCAGTGGGGTAGGATAGACCAGTAGGGGTAGGATAGACCAATGGGATAGGATAAACCAGTGGGTTGGGATATACCAGTGGCTTGGTATAGACCAGTGGGTTGAGATAGACCAGTGGGTAAGGATAAACCAGTGAGTTAAGATATACGAGTGGGGTAGGATAGACAAGTGTGGTGGAATAAACCAGTAGGATAGGCTATACCAGTGGGTAAGGATATACCAGTGGGATAGGATAGACCAGTTGGTTAGGATATACCAGAGGGTTGAGTTAGCCCAATGAGTTATGACAGACCAGTGGGGTAGGATAGACCAGTAGGGGTGGAATAGACCAGTGGGATAGGATAAACCAGTGGCTTGGGATATACCAGCGGCTTGGTATAGACCAGTGGGTAAGGATATACCAGTGGAGTGGAATACACCAGTGGGATAGGATAGACCAGTGTGTTGGGATATACCAGTGGCTTGGTATAGACCAGTGGGTTGAGATAGACCAGTGGGTAACGATATACCAGTGAGTTAAGATAGACAAGTGGGATAGGATAGACCAGTGGGTTAAGATAGACCAGTGGGGTAAGATAGACGAGTGGGGTAGGATAGACCAGTGGGGTAGGATATACCAGTGGGTAAGGGTATACCAGTGTGATAGGATAGACCAGTGAGGTAGGATATAACAGCGGGTTAGGATAGACCAGTGGGGTAGGATAGACCAGTTGGTTAGGATAGACCAGTGGGGTAGGATAGACCAGTGGGGTAGGACAGACCAGTGCGGTAGGATAGACAATTGGGGTAAGATAGACGAGTGGGGTAGGATAGACCAGTGGGGTAGGATAGACCAGTGGGTAAGGATATACCAGTGGGATAGGGTTGACCAGTGGGTTGGGATATACCAGTGGCTTGGTATAGACCAGTGCGTTGAGATAGGCCAGTGTGTTAGGATAGACCAGTGGGGTAGGATATACGAGTGGGGTAAGATAGACGAGTTGGCTAGGATAGACCAGTGGGGTAGGATAGACCAGTGGGTAGGGATATACCAGTGGGACAGGATAGACCATGGGTTAGGATATACCAGTGGCTTGGTATAGACCAGTGTGTTCAGATAGACAAGTGGGATAGGATAGACGAGTGAAGTAGGATAGACCAGTGTGTTAGGATAGACCAGTTGGTTAGGATATACCAGATGGTTGAGTTAGCCCAATGGGTTAGGACAGACCAGTGGGGTATGATAGACCAGTAGGGGTGGGATAGACCAGTGGGATAGGATAAACCAGTGGGTTGGGATATACCAGTGGCTTGGTATAGATCAGTGGGTTGAGATAGACCAGTGGGTAAGGATATACCAGTGAGTTAAGATATACGAGTGGGGTAGGATAAGCAAGTGGGGTGGAATAAACCAGTAGGATAGGCTATACCAGTGGGTAAGGATATTGAAGTGGGATAGGATAGACCAGTGGGTTAGGATATACCAGCGGGTTGAGTTAGCCCAATAGGTTAGGACAGACCAGTGGGGTAGGATAGACCAGTAGGGGTGGAATAGACCAGTGGGATAGGATAAACCAGTGGCTTGGGATATACCAGCGGCTTGGTATAAACCAGTGGGTTGAGATAGACCAGTGGGTAAGGATATACCAGTGGAGTGGAATACACCAGTGGGATAGGATAGACCAGTGGGTTGGGATATACCACTGGCTTGGTATAGACCAGTGGGTTGAGATAGACCAGTGGGTAAGGATATACCAGTGAGTTAAGATAGACAAGTGGGATAGGATAGACCAGTTGGTTAAGATAGACCAGTGGGGTAAGATAGACGAGTGGGGTAGGATAGACCAGTGGGGTAGGATAGACCAGTGGGGTAGGATATACCAGTGGGTAAGGGTATACCAGTGTGATAGGATAGACCAGTGAGGTAGGATAGAACAGCGGGTTAGGATAGACCAGTGGGGTAGGATAGACCAGTTGGTTAGGATAGACCAGTGGGGTAGGACAGACCAGTGCGGTAGGATAGACAATTGGGGTAAGATAGACGAGTGGGGTAGGATAGACCAGTGGGTAAGGATATACCAGTGGGATAGGGTTGACCAGTGGGTTGGGATTTACCAGTGGCTTGGTATAGACCAGTGCGTTGAGATAGGACAGTGTGTTAGGATAGACCAGTGGGGTAGATAGACCAGTGGGTTGGGATTGACCAGAGGGCTAGGATAGACCAGTATGTTGCGATAGATCAGTTTGTTATGATAGACCAGTAGGTAAGAATCGACCAGCGGGACAGGATCCTATTTAGGATAGACCAATGGGGTAGGATAAATCAGTGGGTTAGGATAGACCAGTGGGGTAAGATAGACGAGTGGGGTAGGATTGACCACTGGGTTGAGATAGACCATTGGGTTAGGATAGACCAGGGGGTTTAGGATAGACCAGTGAGGTAGGATAGACCAGCGGGTAAAGTTTGTCCATTGGGTTAGGTGGACCAGCGGGTTAGGATAGACTAATGGGTTAGGATAGACCAGTAGGGTAAGATGGACCAGTAGGTTATGATAGGGTTATGCTAGACCAATGCACTAGGATAGACCAGTGGACCATCTTAGGATAGACTAAAAGGCTAGGACAGACCAGTATGTTAGGATAGATCAGTGGGGTAAGATAGACTAGTTGGGTAAGATAGACCAGTGAGGTAGGATAGACCAGTAGGGTAGGAAAGACCAGTGGGTTGGGATTGACCAGTGGGCTAGGATAGACCAGTATATTGCGATAGATCAGTATGATATGATATACCAGTAGGTAAGGATCGTCCAGCGGGTTAGAATAGACCATTAGGGTAGGATAGACCAGTGGGGTAGGATAGACCAGTTGGGTAAGATAGACGTGTTGTGTCGGATAGACCAGTGGGGTAGGGTAGACCAGTTGGTCAGGATATACCAGTGGGATATGATAGACCAGTGATGTAGGATAGACCAGCGGGTTAGGATATACCAGCGGGTAAGGTGTGTCCAGTGTGTTAGGATAGACCAGCGGGTTAGGATAGACCAGTGAGTTAGAATAGACCATTTAGGTAGGATAGACCAGTGGGTTAGGATAGACCAGTGAGGTAGGATAGACCAGTGGGGTAGGAAAGACCTGTGGGTTAGGATAGACCAGTGGGGTAGGATAGACCAGTGAGTTGGGACATACCAGTGGCTTGGGATAGACCTGTGAGTTCGGATATACCAGTGGTTTGGTATAGACCAGTGGATTAAGATAGACCAGTGGGGTAGGATAGACCAGTGGGGTAGGATAGACCAGTGTGGTAGGCTACACCAGTGGGTTGAGATAGACCAGTGGGAGAGAATATACCAGTGGGGTAGGATAGACCAGTGGGTTGAGATAGACCAGTGGGAGAGGATACACCAATGTGATAGGATAAACCAGTGGGAGAGATAGACCAGTGGGGTATGATAGACCAGTGGGTTATGCTAGACCAGCGGGTAAGGATAAACCAGTAGATTGAGATAGACCAGTGGGAATGGATATACCAGTTGAGTAGGATAGAACAGTGGGTTACGATAGACCAGTGGGAGATGATAGACCAGTGGCGTAGGATATACCAGAGGCTTGGTATAGACCAGTGGGTTGAGATAGACCAGTGTGAGAGGGTAGACCAGTGGTGTAGGATATTCTAGTGGGTTATGATAGACCAGTGTGATAGGATAGACCAGTGGGGTAGGATAGACCAGTGGGTTATGATAGAGCAGTGGGTAAGGATATACCAGTGGGTTGAGTTAGCCCAATGGGTTAGGATAGACCAGTGGGGTAGGATAGACCAGTGGGGTAGGATAGACCAGTGAGTTAGGATAGACCATTTACGTAGGATAGACCAGTTATTTAGGATAGACCATTGGTGTAGGATAGACCAGTGAGTTAGGATAGACAAGTGAGGGTAGGATAGACCAGTGGGGTAGGATAGACCAGTGAGTTAGGATAGACCATTGGGTTAGAATAGACCATTAAGTTAAGATAGATCAGTGGGTTGGGTTTGTCCAGAGGGCTAGGATAGATCAGTAGGTTAGGATCGACCAGTGGGGTAGGATATACCAGTGGGTTAGGAAAGACCAGTGCATTGAGATAGACCAGTGGGGTAGGATATACCAGTGGGTTATGATAGAACAGTGGGAGAGGATAGACCATGATAGACCAGTGGGGGTAGGATAGAGCAGTGGGTTATGATAGAGCAGTGGGTAAGGATATACCAGTGGGTTGAGTCAGCCCAATGGGTTAGGATAGACCAGTGGGGTAGGATATACCAGTGGGGTGGAATAGACCATTAAGTTAAGATAGATCAGTGGGTTGGGTTTGTCCAGAGGGCTAGGATAGATCAGTAGGTTAGGATCGACCAGTGGGGTAGGATATACCAGTGGGTTAGGAAAGACCAGTGCATTGAGATAGACCAGTGGGGTAGGATAAACCAGTGGGTTATGATAGAACAGTGGGAGAGGATAGACCATGATAGACCAGTGGGGTAGGATAGAGCAGTGGGTTATGATAGAGCAGTGGGTAAGGATATACCAGTGGGTTGAGTTAGCCCAATGGGTTAGGATAGACCAGTGGGGTAGGATATACCAGTGGGGTGGAATAGACCAGTGAGTTAAGATAGACCAGTGGGATAGGATAGACCAGTGGGGAATGATAGACCAGTGGGTAAGGATATACCAGTGGGGTACGATAAACAAGTGAGGTAGGATAGACCAGTGGGGTAGGATAGACCAGTGGTGTAGGATAGACCAGTGGTGTAGGATAGACCAGCGGGATAGGTTTGTCCAGTGGGTTAGGATAGACCAGCGTGTTGGGTGAGACCAGTGGGTTGAGATAGAACAGTGGGTTGGGATATACTAGTTGGTTGGGATAGACCAGTCGGTTGAGATATACCAGTGGGTTAGGATAGACCATTGGGTTATGGTAGACCAGTTGGGTAGGATAGTCAAGTGGGTTAAAATAGACCAGTGGGTTTAGATAGACCAGTGTCGTAGGATAGACCAGTGGTGTAGGATAGACCAGTGAGTTAGGATAGACCAGTGGCGTAGGATATACAAGTGGGGTAGGATTGACCAGTGTGTTAGGATAGACCAGTGTGTTGGGATAGACCAGTGTGTTAGGATAGACCAGTGGGGTTGGATAGACCAGTTTGGTCGGATAGACCAGCGGGTGGAATAGACCAGTGAGTTAATATAGACCAGTGTGATAGGATAGACCAATGTGGTAGGATAGACGAGCGGGTTAGGTTTGTCCAGTAGGTTAGGATAGACCAGCGGGTTGGGTGAGACCAGTGGGTTGAGATAGACCAGTGGTTTGAGCTATACTAGTTTGATTTGATGGGATATTCCAGTGGGTTGAGATAGACTTGTGGGTTAGGATAGACCGGTGGGGTAGGATAAACAAGTAGGGTAGCATAGAACTGTGTGTTGGTATAGACCAGTGAGTTGGGATATACCAGTGGGGTAGGATATACCAGTAGGTTGGGATATGCCAGCTGGTTGGGATAGACCAGTGGGATAGGATAGACCAGTGAGTTAAGATGATCAGTCGGGTAGGATAGACCAGTGGGGTAGAGTAGACCAGTGAGTTAAGATAGACCAGTGGGGTAGGATAGACCAGTGGGTTGAGATAGATCAGTGGGATAGAATAGGCCAGAGGGGTATGATAGACAAGTGAGTTAAGATAGACCAGTGGGTTAGGATAGACCAGTGAATTAGGATAGACCAGTGTGGAAGAATTTTCGAGTTCGGTAGGACAGACCAGTGGGTTGGGATAGACCAGTGGGTTGGGATATACCAGTGGGTTGGGTTTTACCAGTGGGTTGAAATAGACCTGTAGTTTAGGATAGACCAGTGGGATGAGATAGACATCTGGGTTAGGATAGACCAGTTTGGTAGGATAGACCCGTTAGTTAGGGTAGATCAGTGTTGTAGGATAGACCAGTGGGTTGGGATAGACCAGTGGGTTGTGTTTGACCAGTGGGTTGAGATATACCTATGGATTAAGATAGACCAATGGGTTATGATAGACAAGTTGGGTAGGATAGACCAGTAGGTTAGGATAGATCAGTGGGGTAGGGTAAACCAGTGGTGTATAATAGACCAGTGGGGTAGAGTAGACCAGTGAGTTAGGATAGACCAGTGGGGTAGGATAGACCAGTGGTGTAGGATAGACCAGCGTGTTAGGTTTGTCCAGTGGGTTAGGATAGACCAGCGTGTTGGGTGAGACCAGTGGGTTGAGATAGACCAGTGGGTTGGGATATACTAGTTGGTTGGGATAGACCAGTCGGTTGAGATATACCAGTGGGTTAGGATAGACCAGTGGGTAGGATAGACCAGTGGGATAGGATATACCAGTGAGTTAAGATAGGCCAGTGGGATAGGATATATTAGTGTGGTAGGATAGACCAGTGGGGTGGAATAGACAAGTGAGCTAAGATAGACCAGTGGGATAGGATAGACCAGTGCTGTTGGATAGACCAGTGAGTTAGGATAGACCAGTGAGTTAGGATAGACCAGTGAATAAGGATAGACCAGTGGGGAAGAATAGTCCAGTTGGGTAGGACAGACCATAAGTTGGGATAGACAAGTGGGTTGGGATATACCAGTGGGTTGGGTTTGACCAGTGGGTTGGGATATGCCTATAGGTTAGGATAGACCAGTGGGTTGAGATAGACCTGTGGGTTAGCATAGACCAGTGGGTAGGATAGACCCGTAAGTTAGGATAGACCAGTGGGGTAGGATAAACCAGTGGGTTGTTTTTGACCAGTGGGTTGAGATAGACCTTTGGATTAAGATAGACCAGATGGTTATGATAGACAAGTTGGGTATGATAGACCAGTGGGTTAGGATAGATAAGTGGGGTAGGATAGACCAGTGGTGTATAATAGACCAGTGGGGTAGTGTAGGCCATTGGGGTAGGATAGACCAGTGAGTTAGGATAGACCAGTGGGGTAGGATAAACCAGCGGGTTAGATTTGTCCAGTGGGTTAGGATAGACCAGCGGGTTGGGTGAGACCAGTGGGTTGAGATAGCCCAGTGGGTTAGGATATACTAGTTGGTTGGGATAGACCAGTGGGTTGAGATAGACCAGTGGAGTAGGATAGACCAGTGGGTAGGATAGACCAGTGAGCTAAGATAGACCAGTTGGATAGGATAGACCAGTGAGTTAAGATAGACAAGTGGGATATGATAGAGTGTGGTAGGATAGACTAGTGGGTTGTGTTTGACCAGTAGGTTGAGATAGACCTGTGGGTTAAGATAGACCAGTGGGTTATGATAGACCAGTTGGGTAGGATAGACCAGTAAGGTATGATAAACCAGTGAGTTAGGATAGACCAGTGGGGTAGGATAGACCAGCGGGTTATGTTTTTCCAGTGGGTTAGGATAGACCAGCGGGTAGCGTTAGACCAGTGCATTGAGATAGACCAGTGGGTTGGGGTATACCAGTTGGTTCGGATGACCAGTGGGTTGAGATATACCAGTGGGATAGGATAGACGACTGGGGTAGGATAGGGTAGAGATTTCGTCTAAATTATACTATAGAGTAAATGATAACAAAAAGATACCCAGATGTACTGTACGAATCTTGAAAAAACCCATGTGTTCCAGAAAAGTTATTTTCGTCTATATGATGGTTTTATTTATTCGTTACCTAGCTAATTTTTGTTAAAATCTGTAGGGCTCAGTTTATGTTCGAAATTAAGTTTAAATTATACAACAATTTCAATGAGATTTAACTGTTTAGTTGATATTATATTTCGAATGTGGTCTAATTTAATAATATTGGACTACATCTCAACATTTGTTAAAGTATGATATAATTAGGATGCCAAGCTAATATCATTTTTGAGAAAAAGAGAAAACTCCGCGATTTAACCCTGAACTCATTGTTTAAAAAGTATATTGCTGCAAAGGTGTCCACTGTTGACTTTAATAGAGGAAAGGTAAAATGATGTGCTATTGCATGCAAATCCTAAATTGTCTGTTTTGTGGTTTTATTGAAAAATAATAAAATTCAAATATTCTGACAAACATCTTGAAAAGTGTATGTGGAATTCAAAAATCTTATAATTATTCCTTAATGAAAGCACTGTATACATGCTAAGACTAATGATTGGCAAGATTTCTTATTTCCATTACTGTTTATGATCAATAAATAGTTGGTTGTGTGTTTAGTCAACCTACTTTGGAAAGGAGATTGATCATAAACAATGAAAGGCTTCAATTATCATTCACTTCGTTGACAAAACAATGCAAGTTATGATACATTTTCACTTGACCCCACCCCTGATGTTCCAATATGCCCCTCAGTTGATAACTGTTTATTCAACTACTATAATGTTAGTGTTATGCAAAACTGCACTATGGATATCCGGCGACATTGATGCATTGCATCAACTTTCTCTTGTCCCTTTAGGATATGGACATCTCCTTTTGGTATAGAAGCTTCATGTAAAACTTTATTGAATTCCACCCAGTGGTTTGTAAGAAATATGGCTTCCGACCGACAGACATACAGACAAACCGACACAGTGACACTCCTATATACCCCCTCTTCTTCGAAGGCGGGTATAATTATGCCCCTTGGATCAAAATTGGCCCCATCCAGAGTGTCAATTGCTTTACAGATATATAGGGAGAAATCTTCCACAATTTGCAGTTTTGTTTCAATTTCGTCTGCTGCAAATTTGTTGTATATGGAATAAGGTAAATAGTCACGCTAAAGGTTGATTTTCTTAACCCTTTCCCACATACAACAAATCTGCAGCAGACAACTTTGAAAATATGAATTATCCCTAAATGAAAATATAATTACTGAAAAATGCTTGTTGATACTATTGTGACAAAATTAGAAATTTCTCATTATGGCACCGTGTTTTAAAAAGTCGTCTGCTTTAGAGGCGTCAGAAATTATCTACAAGTGGGAAACCCTTTCCCTCATATAGACGCTTTTTGACACCTCTTTAGCAGACAGGTTTTTGAAAACATAGTGACAAAAGAAGAAATTGCTCAAAACGAGCAATTTCTCCTTTTTCCACAATGTTTTCCACTCAAAGTCGTCTCCTGTAGATTTGTTGTATGAGGGAAAGGGTTAAAGCACTGATCTTAAATTTATATGAACTGTATTCATTTTTCACAGACAAAACAAGACAGCTAAGCTCCTGCATGATGTAGATCATGCTCAAGTTTTACAAATTGAGATAGGTTGCTTTATTATTTTCCCACATACAACAAATCTGCAACAGACAACTTTGGAAACAAAACGTCTACGAAAACATAACATAAAAACATGCACTGAGTGTCTATAAATGAAAGTATATAATTATATAGTTATTGAATAAAATTGAAAAAAATGTGGAAAAAGAGAAATTGTTCATCATTATTTCAAAAAATCTCTGCTGCAGGTGCATCAAAATTGGTCTGTTTGTGGGAAAGGATTAAATCAGTTGAAAGCGTTCTATTCTAATTGATAATTGTGGTAAGACATAATTAGCAGTTAAACTTGAATAATTGAAAAGAGCGGTGTTATTTAAAGATTGTTGTATCTATATGTGTTGAGGAAACTGAAAATAGCCAGCATCCACAGGTATTTATAGAGTGGCATCAATTATGTAGAGATGATTGCTCTTGGAATTGTCTTCTGTTACATGTGGAAAAGGGTTATGCTTTGTTACAGCAATTTATTAGTGTGTTATAGCATGATGGATTAACAATTTTATAATCAAATCACGGCTGCCAGTTCACTTCCTAATGTATTGCATGGCTTTCACACACCAGTACTCCACACAATATACTTTTGAAGCAACTGACTGCTTTTTTACATCATAAGACTGTTATCCCATTGGTGGATGACGAATACCTTGTCACATTGACTTTTGTCTAATGACGGAATATATATATATTCTTTATTTCCTCCAAAATTGAAGAGCATTACAATGCATAGAATACAATAGATTACCTAACACATAGTAGTATACAAAAGAGAACATGAACACATCAAGAAAGAAAAAAGAGATCGATCATATAAACATGAAAATATATAAAAAAAAAAAAAAGCACATAAAAAAGAAAAAAAGAAAAAGAGATCGAACATATAAGCATGAAAAAATAAGCAAGAAAAAGAGATCGAACATATAAACATGAAAATATGAAAAAATGAGCACATCAAGAAGAAAAAAGAAAAAGAGATTGAACATATAAGCATGAGTATACAATGGGAACACTGATGAATAACTAATATGTGTGTGGTTTGTGGAGGCTAGTGCAAGTTGTAACATGTTTGAAAGGTGGGTGTAGTTAGCATTCTTGTCGAAACGAAAAACAAGGCATGCAAATGATATATCCAGTGTATTATCCATTGATAGACCTTACAAAGTAAAGTAAGTAAGGTCACACACAGGGCATGATTGAGTTGGTGTGGTTGATACAAAGCAGGATGGATACGGAATGAGTGGTAAAATTAGTAAATAGATGAATCAGCAAACGGAGGCATGATTGAGTGGATAGATGAATGAATGAATGAATGAATGAATGAATGAATGAAGTAATCAGATGAGTGAGTGAATTAAAGATCGAGTGAGTGAGTGAAACAATATTGAGTGAGTGAGTGAGTGAATGAATGAATGAATAGAAGAATATTAATGAATGAGTGAATAAATGCGTGAATGAACGAATGAGTGAATAAATGAGTGAATGAACGAATGAATGAATGCACAAATGAATGTCTGTATGGATGTCAAGTCAGTCGATTAATCCAACACTCAATCAATAACCAATGAATCAACTATTCACTGTAATAATAACAAGTCTCAGAATGAACGACCGCACACAAGTACACCCAAACGAACGAGTGGGCGAATGAGTAAATGAACGACTGAATTACAATTGTGAATAAAGTCATCAATTTAGCATTCTACATTTATAGGATTTAATAACAAACGAGTTGTTTTCCTGTCAGTCACGTGGCAGTGCACCCTTTCCCATGTTCACCAGATACTTACAGCTGAACACTGTCTACATTGGTGCCAGAATGATATTGCACATTGGGACAGGTTAATTGACAACATATTATGAATAATGGCGATTGCACTCCGATCTGGAGTCAATGTACACAATGATGAGCTACTATCACTCGCATTATGTACATCGAGGCCAGCGATGCAGTCTAAGATCTGGGTAAATGCATCTTTTTTCATGAGATGTAGGAATACATTCATGCCAGATTACCAACTGGATTAGTTACAGCAATAAGGAATAAAATAATGAAAGGTAAAAATGAGCAATTTTTTTTATTCAAAAGTCGTTTTCTTCATATGCCTTTTGCAAGGATTTGTTTTTTATAGCGAGAATACTGAAAGGTAAAAATAAGGGTAAAATTGATGCTGGGAATCAATCATGATATACATGATACTTAACTATCATCATCATAAATCTCTTTTTTCATGAAAAATGTGGTTTTCTTTGACAATATAGTTGGTAATGATATGAATAAGATAAGTGACAAATTACGTGTAAATTACTGATTCTGTTTGAAGCCTTAATGTTAAACAAGCTGTCAAATTGGTTTATGGGTTTTTAGGCGTTAATATTGGGATCTTCCAAAGAAGAAATTGTCGAATACTGATTTGTGGTGTCAGACTTTGTACTCATCGGGGTGTCAGCCTTGTCGGTGTAGTGGAAGAGAGAATGGACTGTACTGGGCTGGTAACTTACCCAGGACATGCTGTGATATAACTGAAAAATGTTGAAAGTGATGTTAAACTACATGCAAAACAAACAAAATGTTGAAAGTGGTGTTAAACTACATGCAAAACAAACAAAATGTTGAAAGTGATGTTAAACTACATGCAAAACAAACAAAATGTTGAAAGTGATGTTTAACTACATGCAAAACAAACAAAATGTTGAAAGTGGTGTTAAACTACATGCAAAACAAACAAAATGTTGAAAGTGGTGTTAAACTACATGCAAAACAAACAAAATGTTGAAAATGGTTTTAAAGTACATGCAAAACAAACAAAATGTTGAAAGTGGTGTTAAACTACATGCAAAACAAACAAAATGTTGAAAGTGGTTTTAAAGTACATGCAAAACAAACAAAATGTTGAAAGTGGTGTTAAACTACATGCAAAACAAACAAAATGTTGAAAGTGGTGTTAAACTACATGCAAAACAAACAAAATGTTGAGAGTGGTGTTAAACTACATGCAAAACAAACACAATGTTGAAAGTGGTGTTAAACTACATGCAAAACAAACAAAATGTTGAAAGTGGTGTTAAACTACATGCAAAACAAACAAAATGTTGAAAGTGGTGTTAAACTACATGCAAAACAAACAAAATGTTGAAAGTGGTGTTAAAATACATGCAAAACAAACAAAATGTTGAAAGTGGTGTTAAACTACATGCAAAACAAACAAAATGCTATGAAAACAAGTTTTGCCGGAAGTTTGATACCGTTTGCTATGTCTGGTAGAAAATTTTTAATTTATATATCGTTGAAAACACTGCAGTAAAAGGAGAACTCATCGTTTGAGAACATGATACCCTTTCTCACATGCAGACACATTTTGACACAATCATGTACAGCAGAACACTTTAGAAATCATTGTGGCAAAAGGAGAAATTGCTCATATTAAGATGCAGATTTTCTGTATGTAGGAAAGGATTTGATTGGGTTGAAAAAAAAAACCGGTTAATATTCATGAGAATTACTGAAAAATATGTTTAACATATTACTAAAAGGCAAATATTACAGGCAATTCTAAAGTATCATTTCAACTTAAAGAGAAGCATAAATTGAAAATTGCAGAAATTATTTCTACAATGTTTTCAACCCTAAATGTGTGGAGAGAGTTTCTAGACTGGTTCCTGAACCATTGCAAATTAGGAGGTTTATACAGCTCTTTTTCTCACAATATCTCTCCATCCAAATCCTATGATGTGAGAACCAACTACATAGGGTTATAGCGTTAACTTAGGACTTTAAATATGCAAAACGCTCTATAGTCCTGCCTATGATAGGTAGATCTACTCCATGTTGAGAGTCCTCTATATATAGTAGAGCTCTATAGTCCTGCCTATGATAGGTAGATCTACTCCACGTTGAGAGTCCTCTTTCTGTAGTAGAAGCTCTATAGTCCTGCCTATGATAGGTAGATCTATATATTTTATGACACTATTTTGATGCAGTGACTAAGCATTTATTTCATCAATGGGATGTGAACTATTTCAAATGGGAGAACGTAGTAATAGGTTACACCTGTAACAATTTAACCACTTCCCACATACAGACACTTTCTGACGCCTCAGCAGCAGACAAACTTGTCAAAAAATAGAAAATCTCTATAATTGAATGGATAACCTATGACTAAAAGTGGAAAACATTGTTGCAAAAGGAGAAATTGCTCGTTTTGAGCAATTTCTTCTTTTGTCACTATGTTTTCAAAAAGCCGTCTGCTGCAGAGAGGTCTCTATATGAGGGAAAGGGAGGGTTAAAAGAGCCTGATCTGACTGCACTGTGTGTAACGGTGGATATGGAGGCAACAGTCTTTTCAACCCATGTACGGTTGATTTTCCTGGAGCACCTATCATGTTTCGAATACAATTAAGATCTAATTTCATAGAAAAACTTTAGGTTCATTGTAATGTCAATTCCCTAGCTATTTATGTTTTCTAGAAAATAACAGGAGAGATTGTTGTTATCAGATATATGAATAATTGTTATTATCAATTCCGACTCTTAGATGAACTCACTTCCCTTTGTTAACCATAGTATGTCAGCCATGCCATTCAAAACAATAATTTACCCCTTTCACAAAATCCGCAACAGACTTGTTTGAAAATATCTTGTTAGAAATGTAACAAAATTTCTTTAACCCTTTTCCTCATATAGACGCTTTCTAACGTCTCTGCAGCAGACAGCTTTTTGAAAACATGGCGACAAAAGAAAAAATTGCTCAAGATGAGCAATTTCTCTTTTTGTCACCATGTTTTCAACACTATTCAATTATTTTACCTTCATTTAAAGAAAGTTTCCAAACAAATTCGGATATTTTTTCAAAGTCGTCTGCTGCATATTTGTTGTATGTGGGAAAGGGTTAACCCTTTCCCTCATATGACAATTCTGCAGCAGACGATTTTGAACGTATTTTGTCAAAACATAGAAAATCTCCATAATTGAATGGATAACCTATGACAAAAAGTGGAAAACATTGTGGCAAAAGGAGAAATTGCACGTTTTTGTGCAATTTCTTCTTTTGTCACTATGTTTTCAAAAAGCCGTCTGCTGCAGAGGCGTCAGAAAGCGTCTATATGAGGGAAAGGGTTAAGGAACCAGTGTTAATACAAAAAGGATGAGAAATTACACACATTGTCCCCTCCCACATACTGCAAATCTACGGAAACTCTTTTCTAAAGAAAGTTAAATCATTGAATAGAGTTGAATACTGGTAAAAGAAAATATAGCTCATTACAAGCAATTTCTCCTTTTGTCAAAATGTTTTAACTCTTTCCCACATACAACAAATTTCCAGCAGACGAATATGCAAAGAATTTGGCAAAAATATATTTAATCTCTATTTAATATAATTATTGAATAGTGTCGAAAACATTGTGGCAAAAGGGTAAATTGCTCATCATGAGCAATTTATCCTTTTGTCAGAATGTTTTCAAAAGTGGTCTGCTGCAGAGGTGTTAGAAAGTGTCTATATCGTGGAAAGGGTTAACATCCTAAATTGACCCTATAAGCCTATGCTGTGGGTACTCACATCATATAGAGGCTTTGGTTGGATAATGAAAGAGAGAAATTGGGGGAATAGAGCTGTCAAAACCTACTAATTAATTTGCGATTTGCTTCAGATGTGTGAAAACGCATTTTCAACCGGGACAAATCTTAAGTGGATTCAGGCAAGATATATGTGTCCTATTCAATTAACAGCATTAAGTTTTAACACTTTAAATAAACTATGTTTTGAAGCCAGGTCCAATTCCACAAGCCTTATTTAGCGTTAAGTATTACTTAAAGACTTAATGCCTGTTTCGTCATTTTTGTTTCCTATAATATTTTGTAAAACATGAATGGTGGAATTTATTTAAGTGAATGGCTAAATTGATATAAATAGTTATCTTGCTGACTAACAATACTTGTTAAGAACAGTCTGAACCAAAATCTTATGGCATTTTATAAGGAAAACAAAAATGATGAAATATTGCTTTTAAGTATTTAAGTATTACTTAGCGCTAAGTTATAAATGTTGGTGGAATTGAAGCCAGTATAGTGGATTCTGCAAATTACAGCCCAATTTCCAAAATTAAATATCATATTCTCATTTTAGCCTTTTTTACATCTGCTTCATTAAGCGCCAGAAAACACATGAACAGGTAAATTAACTGGCTGTCGGGATAGAACTAAAAAACTGTTGATAACGTCATTAATTTCAGATCATCATACATATTGTGTAAGAGTCTATAAATATCATATGAGATAGTTGGTTATAGATAGAATGTTATCTGTTTGAGGTATGTGTTATTTACTAATTATACCTATTGACTTTGAAGTAATCTTTATTTTGATAAAAGCAAAGAGATAATAATTATTATCTAGCTTGTTAGAAATTTGATATAGTAAAAATGACGAAGCAAATTAGTTTTGTTTGTTTGCAGATCAAATAAACAGTGTAGATAAATATATCCAATAGAATTAGCAGCAAAGTTCAAAACTTTTTAATTGGATTACTTTCGACACAAAGGTAATGTTATTTAACATTTCTAGTTTTTGCTTTAACCCTACCCCCCTTTTCCCACATACATCCAATCTGCAGCAGACGACTTTCCAAACACTTAGGAAAAAATATAACAAAATCTGAATAAATGAATGTATAATTTTTAAATGGAGTTGAAAACACTGTGGCAAATGGAAAAATTGCTCATTATGAGCAATTTCTTCATTGTCCACACTGTTTTCAAAAGTCGTCTGCTGCAGAGGCATCAGAAAGCGTCTGTATGTGGGAAAGAGTTAAAAGAGCTAATATTGAAAATACAATAAATATTTGGCCTAATTAAAAGTCTAAGCAAGAAGACTATTGTCTGGGAATGTTGTTGTGTAATTACAATAAAAAAATGTAATTAATGGTTGGAATTGAAATAAGACTTACTGCTATAGTAAACTTGTGGACCATAACTATTGAAAAGAGCTCAAACAATTGTGGCAAAATGAAAAATTGCTTTTACCACAGTGTTTTCAAAACGAGTTTGCTGTAATTATGTTAATATGGGTCTGCAGTTGGGAAAGGGTTAAAGAAGAAAGCAAGTTAAAAATGAATCGGATACAAACTGTCATGAAGTCCATTTAACAGGAATCCGCTGTGATTGAGTGGTTAGCGTCAGGGATTTGAAACCGGATGTCCCAGGTTCGGTCCCCACTCGCAGCACTACGGTCATGGTGGAGTGCCCTTGGCAAGGCACATTTTCTAGCCTAGTACTGGTTTGTTTACCCAGGGATCATGAATAAGTGAACTGTCGCCGTGATATAACTGAAATAATGTTGAAAGCAGGGTAAAACTCCAATAAAACAAACAAAACAAAAAGTCAATTTAACACTTTCCTACATATAACATATCTGTAGTGGATGACTTCTGGAACTGTCAAAGCAAAAAAAGGAAAATCTCCATAAGTGAAGAGTATAAGTAATAATTGAAATGAGTTGAAGACATTGTGGCAAACATAAATTGTTCATTATGCGTAATTTCTCCATTTCTCAGAATGTTTTCAGATATATGTCAAAATGCATCTGCAAGTGGGAATTAAGGTTTTCAAGGTGGTATAATTTTTTTTGTTGATAAGGTGAATTAAGGATGAAAGCAAGTGAAATGAATCCTGTACAAAAATTGTCATGAAGTCAAATTTAATGGATGAAAAGGTCACATACAATTTCAATAGTAAAATAGTGTGACCCTGTAATTATAAGCTGGGTATGTCAAGTATAAAAGGGAATCCTGTACACAAATTGTCATGAAGTCAATTTAATGGATGAAAAGGTCACATACAATTTCAATAGTAAAATATTGTGACCCTGTAATTATAAGCTGGGTATGTCAAGTATAAAAGGGAATCCTGTACAAAAATTGTCATGAAGTCAATTTAATGGATGAATTTTTTGTTTGTTTATTTGGAGTTTAACGCCGCTTTCAACAGCTTTGGTCATATCACGGCGGTCAGTGCACCTACCCATGTTTTCCTGGCTTTCCCACACCAGTACTTACACAACATTCTTTCGAAGCCACTGACTACTTTCTCACATAGATCAGAGGTGAGAGGCAATGGAAAACATC
Source organism: Serripes groenlandicus (assembly GCA_031761405.1). Classification (NCBI taxonomy): domain Eukaryota; kingdom Metazoa; phylum Mollusca; class Bivalvia; order Cardiida; family Cardiidae; genus Serripes; species Serripes groenlandicus. Next base: position 152,436 of record JASEVX010000245.1, read on the forward strand.
GCCCGAAGGAATGTCGCCGCAACCGGGTATCGAACCATGACCTCCAGATCACGAGTCAGATACGCTACCAATTGAGCTACCCGGCCGGGTACTTAATGGATGAAAAGGTCACATACAATTTCAATAGTAAAATATTGTGACCCTGTAATTATAAGCTGGGTATGTCAAGTATAAAAGGGAATTCTGTACAAAAATTGTCATGAAGTCAATTTAATGGATGAAAAGGTCACATACAATTTCAATAGTAAAATATTGTGACTCTGTAATTATAAGCTGGGTATGTCAGGTATAAAAGGGAATCCTGTAAAAAAATTGTCATGAAGTCAATTTAATAGATGAAAAGGTCACATACAATTTCAATAGTAAAATATTGTGACCCTGTAATTATAAGCTGGGTATGTCAAGTATAAAAGGGAATCCTGTACACAAATTGTCATGAAGTCAATTTAATGGATGAAAAGGTCACATACAATTTCAATAGTAAAATATTGTGACCCTGTAATGATAAGCTGCGTATGTCAGGTATAAAAGGGAATCCTGTACAAAAATTGTCATGAAGTCAATTTAATGGATGAAAAGGTCACATACAATTTCAATAGTAAAATATTGTGACCCTGTAATTATAAGCTGGGTATGTCAGGTATAAAAGGGAATCCTGTACAAAAATTGTCATGAAGTCAATTTAATGGATGAAAAGGTCACATACAATTTCAATAGTAAAATATTGTGACCCTGTAATTATAAGCTGGGTATGTCAGATATAAAAGGGAATCCTGTACAAAAATTGTCATGAAGTCAATTTAATGGATGAAAAGGTCACATACAATTTCAATAGTAAAATATTGTGACCCTGTAATTATAAGCTGGGTATGTCAGATATAAAAGGGAATCCTGTACAAAAATTGTCATGAAGTCAATTTAATGGATGAAAAGGTCACATACAATTTCAATAGTAAAATATTGTGACCCTGTAATTATAAGCTGGGTATGTCAAGTATAAAAGGGAATCCTGTACAAAAATTGTCATGAAGTCAATTTAATGGATGAAAAGGTCACATACAATTTCAATAGTAAAATATTATGACCCTGTAATTATAAGCTGGGTATGTCAAGTATAAAAGGGAATCCTGTACAAAAATTGTCATGAAGTCAATTTAATGGATGAAAAGGTCACATACAATTTCAATAGTAAAATATTGTGACCCTGTAATTATAAGCTGGGTATGTCAAGTATAAAAGGGAATCCTGTACACAAATTGTCATGAAGTCAATTTAATGGATGAAAAGGTCACATACAATTTCAATAGTAAAATATTGTGACCCTGTAATGATAAGCTGCGTATGTCAGGTATAAAAGGGAATCCTGTACAAAAATTGTCATGAAGTCAATTTAATGGATGAAAAGGTCACATACAATTTCAATAGTAAAATATTGTGACCCTGTAATTATAAGCTGGGTATGTCAAGTATAAAAGGGAATCCTGTACAAAAATTGTCATGAAGTCAATTTAATGGATGAAAAGGTCACATACAATATTATAGTAAAATATTGTGACCCTGTAATTATAAGCTGGGTATGTCAGGTATAAAAGGGACTCTTTTAACGTTAAACATTTCCCAGATACAATACATATGTAGCAGACGAATTTTAAAACATCTAGGCAAATAATTATATGTGACAGATCTGTATAATTATAAAAAGAAGTTGAAAGCATTATGGCAAAACAAACAATTATGCCTTTTGCCACAATGTTTTCAAAGGTCAACTGCTGAGAGGCATAAGAAAGCCTCCGTATGTGGGAAACGTTTAAACTTTTACACTTTCAAACTTTCAAGAAATCTGTAGCAGACAACTTGAAAAATATCTAGGCAAGAATTTGGAAAATATCTAAAAAAAATCAAAGTATATAATTATTGAATTGAGTTGAAAACATTGGGTCAGCAGACAGCTTTAAAACATAATGTCATAAAACATAATGTCATAAAACATAATGAGCAATTTATCCTTTTGCCACAATGTTTACAACCAAATCTTCATTTCAAACTTTGTAAAAAGTGTGGGAGATGAATTTCAACTTTTCATGAACCTATATATCCATGTGAAAGGGTACAAGTTGACTTCTGTAAACAGTGCAGATCCATATCAGCCTGTCCATCTTCTCATTAATAGACTCTATGCAAGTTGACAGAAGCTTTTTACAATGTAAAATATAGAACAGTGGAGTTTTTAGTCAGACTGTGGAGATGAACAGGCTGATATGAGTCTGTATACTGTTTCACAAAAGCCAGCTTATACATTTTCCAATGGACAAGCTCACAATCTAAAGAGTTGAAAACATTTTTTACAAATATTGAATATCACGTAAACATGGGTGGGAGAATTATACTATCTATTAGATAGAGAGTTGAACATGATACTGAAACTCTACACCCCAGCATGGCTTAACATTGCGACACTGACAGTCATAAAATAATGTTCAAGTTCTGTCAACCATGAAAATTTTCATCTGGCATGATTTGCCCTCCTTTCCACTTTTGAAAACATTGTGTCAAAAGGAGAAATTGGTCTAAACAAGCTTTTTTCAGTAATGATACTTCTATTTATAGGAATGAACCATGTTTGAAAACTAAGAAAGAGAGAGACAGATAGTTTCTAGTTGTTTCTAACCCTTTCTCACATACAACAAAATTGCAGCAGACGACTTTGAAAACATATATATAAGCAAAAAACAGTGTAAAACATTGTGGCAAAAAGAGAAATTGTACATAATGAGCAATATCTCCTTTCTGCACAATGTTTTAAAATATAATCTGCAGCAGACTGCACCTGCAGGTCGGAAAAGGGTTACTTGTTAAAGAGAAATAGAAACACTGTATAATGTTATCTCCCTGGGCCAGTAGTAATAATGGAGTATTTATTGTAAAGTGGGTTTTTTGAAATGGGCAAAAAAAGAATTACAATTTAGGGGAAATAAAATAGAATTAAAATGTGCATGATGGTGCAAGGTGGATTTAATTAACATATGTTATGTTGGGTTTTTATATCACAGATGCAAGTGTTGTTACATTCACTCTTCTGTTTATTTAACTCTTTCCCACATGCAGACGCATTTTAACACTAATCTTCAGCAGATGACTTTGAAACACATTGTGGCAGAAGGAAATATTGCTCATAATGAGCAATTTCTCCTTTTGTCGCAATGTTTTCAACTCTATTTAATGATTAAACTATCATTCATGGAGATTTTCCAATTTTTACTAAGATGTTTTCAAAGTCATCTGCTGCAGCTTTGTTGTATGTGGGAAATGATTAATTTAACAGCTGTTGGTTCATCTCCAATTAATCTTAACTCTTTCAGCGCCGAATTGTTTAAAGTAGACTCTTCCATGTTCAAAATCGGGCCTCTTCATTTCTCATGTAATAGAAGTTTGGATTATTTTGATAACTAAAAGGCAAGCAATGCTGATTTCAGGTGAGACAGCTCCTTACGAGCTGACTTATCTGAATCAGTATTGTTTGCAAAAACCTCAATATTGCCTTTGGCGCTGAAAAAGTTAAACTGTATCCTTTTGTATTCGGCCTTGATGATGTAGTAGTAGAGCCTCCCCCATGGATGCGGGAGGTCGTAGGCTCGATCGACGGCCGGGTCATACCAAAGACTTTGAAAATGATAGTAATGGCTGGCCTCCGGGGCACTCAAGGTTGCGGGGTTTACATTACAACTGAAAGACCGGTGTCAGTATAAATGGACCAGTAGTACTGGTAACTAACCCAGGAAACACCATGATATTGTTGCACCGTAAAACACCAAACAATTAATTTATTGATATATTACAAAATGCCTTTGAAAAAGAGAACATAATTAATTTTAATGTCGTCAACACTTGAACTGTAAATATTATTGGGAAAACAAGAGATTACTGGATGTGATTGAAATAGTCACTTATTGAATATGACCTGAAACAGCCTTCATAAATTACATTTATTGAGGTCAACTGCATACAGGAAAGTTTGTAGACTCAAAAGTGCCCAAAATATATTTGAGCTACTCCTTTTCTTACAATGTTTAAAAATGACTTAGCATTTATAATAGTCTGTATGAATCATAAAGTTAAGATATTCTCTATTTAGATCTCGATATCTTAACTCGTTCAATTCCTACCTCTTTTTCACAGGTGACAGAAAAAAAAAAAAAAAAAAAAGTATTTTAGTCCTACAATGAATTTTATCACCGGACTCTTCTACCAAGTAAAGTTTTTGCATATTTATAGAATAGATTTTGATAAATATAGATGAATGATTCATGAACAATGTTAACGAAGATAAGATTCCATAAATATGAATGATTGCTATACAATGTAAACCAATATTAGACTCCACAAATATAAAGGATCTGTGTACAATGTAAACCAAGAATAGACTCAACAAATATAAATGGTTGGTGTACAATATAAACCATAATTGGACTCCATCAATATGAATGATCTATGTACAATATAAACCAATATTAAGACTATAAATATGAATGATTGGTGTACAATGTCAACCAAGATTAGACTGTACACATATGAATGATTAGTGTACAATGTCAACCAAGATTAGACTCCACAAATATGAATGATTAGTGTACAATGTCAACCAAGATTAGACTCCACAAATATGAATGATTAGTGTACAATGTCAACCAAGATTAGACTCCACAAATATGAATGATTAGTGTACAATGTAAACCAAGATTATACTGTACACATAAGAATGATTAGTGTACAATGTCAACCAAGATTAGACTCCACAAATATGAATGATTAGTGTACAATGTCAACCAAGATTAGACTCCACAAATATGAATGATTAGTGTACAATGTAAACCAAGATTATACTGTACACATATGAATGATTAGTGTACAATGTAAACCAAGATTAGACTCCACAAATATGAATGATTGGTGTACAATATAAACCAAGATTAGACTCTATAAATATGAATGATTGGTGTACAATATAAACCAAGATTAGACTCTATAAATATGAATTATTGGTGTACAATGTCAACCAAGATTAGACTGTACACATATGAATGATTAGTGTACAATGTAAACCAAGATTAGACTCCACAAATATGAATGATAAATGTACAATATAAACCAAGATTAGACTCCACAAATATGAATGATTGGTGTACAATGTAAACCAAGATTAGACTCCACAAATATGAATGATATGTGTACAATGTAAACCAAGATTAGACTCCACAATTATGAATGATATGTGTACAATGTAAACCAAGATTAGCCTGCACAAATATGAATGATCTATGTACAATGTAAACCAAGATTAGACTCCACAATTATGAATGATCTGTGTACAATGTAAACCAAGATTAGACTCCAAATATGAATGATATGTGTACAATGTAAACCAAGATTAGACTGCACATTCTGATCAATTTCTCCCTTAATCACACAGTTTTCAACTGAATTCCATGATGAAAATTTCATTTATAGAGATTTTCCGCCTTTTTGCCTTGATTTATTTCAAAGTCATCTGCCACACATGTGTTGTATGTGGGAAAGTCCCCCACAGCAGGGAGAGGGTTAATTTACCAACAGCAGGGAAAGGGTTAATTCACCCACAGCAGGGAAAGGGTTAAGTCACCCACAGAAGGGAAAGGGTTACGTCACCCACAGCAGGGAAAGGGTTAATTCACCCACATCAGGGAAAGGGTTAATTCACCCACATCAGGGAAAGGGTTAATTCACCCACAGCAGGGAAATGGTTAATTTACCCACAGCAGGGAAAGGGTTAATTCACCCACAGGAGGGAAAGGGTTAATTCACCCACATCAGGGAAAGGGTTAAGTCACCCACAGCAGGGAAAGCTTTAATTTACTCACAGCAGGGAAATGGTTAATTCACCCACAGGAGGGAAAGGGTTAATTCACCCACAGCAGGGAAAGGGTTAATTTACCCACAGCAGGGAAAGGGTTAATTTACCCACAGCAGGGAAAGGGTTTATTTACCCACAGTAGGGAAAGGGTTAAGTCACCCACAGCAGGGAAAGGGTTAATTTACCCACATGAGGGAAAGGGTTAAGTCACCCACAGCAGGGAAAGCGTTAATTTACCCACAGCAGGGAAAGAGTTCATTCACCCACAGCAGGGAATGGGTAAATTCACCCACAGCAGGGAAAGGGTTAAGTCACCCACAGCAGGAAAAGGGTTAATTTACCCACAGCAGGGAAAGGGTTAAGTCACCCACAGCATGGAATGGGTTAATTCACCCACAGCAGGGAAAGGGTTAATTCACCCACAGCAGGGAATGGATTAATTCACCCACAGCAGGGAAAGGGTTAAGTCACCCACAGCAGTAAAAGGGTCAACAACTTAGAAACGTGATACACATGCATCTTGTAGGTTTCATGACCACCTGCGTTTTATTTAGACTTCAGAAGTTCATACTGATAAATGCAGCTGGAAAAAACAACTGTTACCATTATCCTTGTACTAAAAATAATGTTCTAACAGTGCATTCTATGGAATTCGAATTGATAAATGCAGCTGGAAAAAAAAGAACTGTATTAAACTTTAGCTACTATCTGCTGCTTTGATGATATCTAGGCTATGTTTGAACATGGATCTTACATGGTAAAAAACTAGGTCAATGGGCCAAATTGAAGGAAATACTTGTTACAACTCTACTGGTATCTTACCTGGCATCAAAATGAGTTGTTATGATTGACTAATGATGTAGTTGGCATAATTCAGGTGAGCCATCTAGAGCCATCATGGCCCTCTTGTTTTTCTCTCTATTGCATTGACAGGTAACACTTTCAGGTCAAAGGTTAATTACCAGCCATTATGTATGTTTATCCAGGCATGTTTCCTAGATGAGTAGTACTGGTTGGTCACCCGGGGATCACAAGCTGTTGTGTTGATGTAACAGCCATTCTTCTCGGGGATCACCAGCTGTTGTGTTGATGTAACAGCCATTCTTCACTGGGATCATAAGCTGTTGTGTTGATGTAACAGCCATTCTTCATGGGGATCTTGAGCTGTTGTCTTGATGTAACAGCCATTATTCACTGGGATCATGAGCTGTTGTGTTGATGTAACAGCCATTCTTCTTGGAGATCATGAGCTGTTGTGTTGATGTAACATCCATTCTTCTCGGGGATCATGAGCTGTTGTGTTGATGTAACAGCCATTCTTCACGGGGATAATGAGATGTTGCGTTGATGTAACAGCCATTGTTCACGGGGATCACGAGCTGTTGTGTTGATGTAACAGCCATTCTTCTCAGGGATCATGAGCTGTTGTGTTGATGTAACAGCCATTCTTCTTGGAGATCATGAGCTGTTGTGTTGATGTAACATCCATTCTTCTCGGGGATCATGAGCTGTTGTGTTGATGTAACAGCCATTCTTCACGGGGATAATGAGATGTTGCGTTGATGTAACAGCCATTGTTCATGGGGATCACGAGCTGTTGTGTTGATGTAACAGCCATTCTTCTCAGGGATCATGAGCTGTTGTGTTGATGTAACAGCCATTCTTCTCAGGGATCATGAGCTGTTGTGTTGATGTAACAGCCATTCTTCACAGGGATCAAGACCTGTTGTGTTGATGTAACAGCCATTATTCTCAGGGATCATGAGCTGTTGTGTTGATGTAACAGCCATTTTTCACGGGGAACACGAGCTGTTGTGTTGATGTAACAGCCATTCTTCTCAGGGATCATGAGCTGTTGTGTTGATGTAACAGCCATTCTTCACAGGGATCAAGAGCTGTTGTGTTGATGTAATAGTCATTATTCTCAGGGATCATGAGCTGTAGTGTTGATGTAAAAGCCATTCTTCACAGGGATCATGAGCTGTTGTGTTGATGTAAAAGCCATTCTTCACAGGGATCATGAGCTGTTGTGTTGATGTAACAGCCATTTTTCTTGGGGATCACAAGCTGTTGTATTGATGTAACAGCCATTCTTCATGGGGATCATGAGCTGTTGTGTTGATGTAACAGCCATCTTCTCTACGGTACCCGAATAACAGACCCATTCAAAATTATGAACAGTTTGCACAAGTTTATGATAGGTAAATTGGATGCGGATCACAATTCTGGCCAACGAAGCATTTTATTTCCTCTTTACCCTTAATTTCCCCCAAAATAGTGGTAAAATTCATGACCATTCAACCTTGTTTTATATCTTTAAAGGCATTCATGAAAGTTGAAATTAGCAAGGGCCTGTGAGACACTATGACCAATCACATGGTACCATGACTATCATATCCAAGTTTAGATGCTTAGATTAATCACATGGTAACATGGTAATCATATCCAAGTTAAGATGCATAGATTAATCACATTGTAACATGGTAATCATATCCAAATTTAGATGCAAAGATTAATCACATGGTAACATGGTAATCATATCCAAGTTTACATGCATAGATTAATCACATTCTAACATGGTAATCATATCCAAGTTTAGATGTATAGATTCATCACATGGTAAGGTGGTAATCATATCTAAGTTTAGATGTATAGATTAATCACATGGTAATCATATCAAAGTTTAGATGCAATGATTAATCACATGGTAATCATATCCAAGTTTAGATGCAAAGATTAATCACATGGTAACATGGTAATCATATCCAAGTTTAGATGCATAGATTAATCACATGGTAATCATATACAAGTTTAGATGCATAGGTTAATTACATGGTAACATGGTAATCATATCCAAGTTTAGATGTTTGGATTAATAACATGGTAACATGGTAATCATATCCAAGTTTAGATGCATAGATTAATCACATTGTAACATGGTAATCATATCCAAGTTTAGATGCAAAGATTAATCACATGGTAACATGGTAATCATATCCAAGTGTAGATGCATAGATTAATCACATGGTAATCATATACAAGTTTAGATGCATAGGTTAATCACATGATACCATGGTTATCATATCCAAGTTTAGATGCATAGATTAATCACATTGTAACATGGTAATCATATCCAAGTTTAGATGCATAGATTAATCACATGGTAACATGGTAATCATATCCAAGTTTCGATGCATAGAATAATCACATGGTAACATGGTAATCATAATCCAAGTTTAGATGCATAGATTAATCACATAGTAACACGATAATCATATCCAAGTTTAGATGCTTAGATTATCCACATGGTAACATGGTAATCATATCCAAGTTTAGTTGCATAGATTTTCCAATACAACAGTGCATTCTGGGAAACTGAAACCATGTGGAACATGTCATCACTTAACCCATTCAACAAATCTGCAGGAGACATCTTTGAAAACATTTAGTAAAAAGTATGGAAACTCACTAAATGAAAGAAAATTATTGGATAAAGCTTAAAACACTGTGGTAAAAGGGGATATTGCTTGTTATGAGCAAAATTATCTCCTTTTCCACAATGTTGTCAAAAGTCTTCTGCTGCAAGAGGCATTAGAAAGCAGATCTGTTTAATAAAAAGGAGGCATCACATGAATTTTATTGTGGAATTTGATAATTTTTGATAATATTCTCATAAAGTGCAACTGTTAATTTGTTTTCTTGGCCATAAAACTAAAACTCTAGTAGCTAATATCTTTTCCCTGATACGGACAACCGTTAACCCTTTCCCTCTTACAACAATTCTGCAGCAGACTACTTTGAACATATTTTGTCAAAAAATAGAAAATCTCCATAATTGAATGGATAACCTATGACAAAAAGTGGAAAACAAATGTAGCAAAAGGAGAAATTGCATGTTTTGTGCAATTTCTTCTTTTGTCACTATGTTTTCAAAAAGCCGTCTGCTGCAGAGGTATCTGAAAGGGTCTATATGAGGGAAAGTGTTAATGATGTTACAACAGAAAGAGAAATAGTCTAACCCTTTCCCACAATGTCTTCAATGCTTTATATATGACTGCACTCTGAATTAACCAACCTTAGGATATTTTAACCCTTTCCCAAATGCAGATTATGCTATCTTTTATGGAGATTTTTCAGGTTTTTATCACTATGTTTTCAAAGTTGTCTGCTGCAGATTTGTTGTATTTGGGAAAGGGTTAGTAAATAATCAATTTGCACAATCAAGCTATATATACCTTCTATATATCAGAGGCATCATTCGGATCATGTCTTTTTGACTTACAAATAGAAAATCTCTATAATTGAAAGGATAATTAACCTATGACTAAAAGTGGAAAACATTGTGGCAAAAGGAGAAATTGCTTGTTTTGAGGGAAAGTGTTAACCCTTTCCAACATTACAAATTCTTTCTGACGTCTCTGCAGCAGATGAAATTTGAAAACATTATGGCAAAATGAGCAATTTCACCTTTTGCAACAATGTTTTCAACTCCTCTATTCAATGATTAAACTTTCATTTAAAGAGATTTTCCATATTTTAACGAGTATGTTTTCAAAGTCGGCTGCTGCAGATTTATCTTCATGCAGAGGTTTTTAAAGCGAACAATCCTAAAAGTACAATCAACCGTATAGACATACAAAAAGTCTGCAGCAGAAGACTTAGAAAGATATTATCTATGTTATTGAAAGGAATCCTCTGTGGTTGAGTGGTTACCGGCTGGGATTTGGAACCGGGTGTCCCAGGCTCGATCCCCTGTTCTGGTGTGCCGGTCATGGTGGAGTGCCGTATGGCAAGGCACATTTCCTAGCCTAGTTGACAGTAGTTGTAACTGGTTTGTTTACCCAGGGATAATGAATAAAGTGAACTGTCGCCGTGATATAACTGAAACAATGTTGAAAACGGCTTAAAACTCCTATAAAACAAACAATCATCATTGAATCGAGTTGAAAGGAGCAATAATTATTGTTCATTATGAGCAATTTCTTGTTTTGACATTTATGTTTACAAAGGTCCTCTGCTTCAGATGCATCATAATGTGATTGCAAGTGTGAAAGGGCAAACTCAAAGCTGAAATTATTGAGTTATTAATACCCAACATGCACTTTATCTTACATGTTGATAGACTGTTTTATTGAAAGATTTTTCATTAACAATTTACCTGAGTTGATTTTTTAATTTTTTTATTGATTTGATAATAAGCCTCAGACAAGGTTTTAATTTATTTTATTGAGGTTTTACGCCGTTTTCAACATTAAGAGAAGGTTTTAAATCAGGAAACTTAAAATTGCTGTTTTAACCCTCTTTCCCACATACAACAAATCTGCAGCTGATGACTTAGAAAACATCAAGGCAAAGTTATGAAGAAACTCTATGTATGGAAGTATAATTATTGAAAATGGTTGAAAACACTGGCAAAAGGAGAAATTGCTCATTTGTCCTTAGACCACTAATATTTCAAAATGTCGTCTGCTGCAGAGGCGTCAGAAAGCATATATGTGGGAAAGGGTTTTATCAACATCTGAGCTAGCACAAAACACAACCTTTTTGAATTTATGACACATGTAGTTAAAAATCTGTCAGCAGATCAATGAAAAATGATACAACTCATTTGAACTTGTCAAAAGTTTGTCTGAAACTTCTTTACTCTTTCCCACATGTATACTAATGTTAAAAATATCTAGGTGAAACTATTGTAAATCTCTATCATTGAAAGAATAAATATTTAATAGAGTTAAACTAGGTCACTAGGCCAAATTGAAGGAAAATCTTGTTTACACTCTGGAGGCAGCATTTTTCGCTTCAGCATCTTCAAATATGGTCAGAATGTTTCCCTCATACGGCAATTCTGCATCAGACGACTTTTAACATATTTTAAAAAATTGAATAAAGCTTAAAACACTGTGGTAAAAGGGGATATATATTGCTTGTTATGAGCAAAATTATCCCCTTTTCTACAATGTTGTCAAAAGTCTTCAGCTGCAGAGGCATTAGAAAGCAGATCTGTTCAATAAAAAGAAAGCATCACATGAATTTTATTGTGGAATTTGATAATTTTTGATAATATTCTCATAAAGTGCAACTGTTAATTTGTTTTCTTGGCCATAAAACTAAAACTCTAGCAGCTAATATCTTTTCCCTGATACGGACAACCGTTAACCCTTTCCCTCTTACAACAATTCTGCAGCAGACTACTTTTAACATATTTTGTCAAAAAATATAAAATCTCTATAATTGAATGGATAACCCATGACTAAAAGTGGAAACTATTGTGACAAAAGAAGAAATTGCTTGTTTTGAGTAATTTCTTCTTTTGTCACTATGTGTTTAAAGAGCCGTCTGCTGCAGAGGCATCAGAAAGTGTCTATATGAGGAAAAGGGTTAATGATATCAAGGAAACGTTCGAATATGGGTCATATTGGGTTAAAAAACTAGGTCACTAGGCCAAATTGAAAGAAAATATTTTTAAAACTCCGGAGGCCGCATTACTTGTTTTGAGCAATTTCTCCATTTGCCACAAAATATTTAAATGTCGTCTGCTGCAGAATGGTCAGAAAGCGTCTATATGTGGAAAAGGGTAAAGGTTCTCATTCTTTGGAAGGCTGGAAAAGAGCCATATCTGGTAATTAATGAGAGGCCCTTAGTGAAAGTTTCTGTATACAACAAATCTGCAGCCAGAAAACTTCAAAGCATACAGCCACAAATATTGATAATTAATAAAGATGAAAATATTATTGATAAAGAAATTTGAAAATATAAAGGAGAATCTTTTCAAAATGAGCACTTTAAATCTTCCTCAGCCACAATGTTATCATAATTAAGTCATCATGCGAGGATAGTCAAAGGTCCGACATACAACATATCTGCAGCTTGAAAATGGAAAAGTATGGAAAATTGATATCAGTGAAAATATAATTCTATTACGGCATACAAACTGTCGGTCTCTAATGAGATATCAGTGAGCTTTTATATACCGAACTGTGCAGACACGGTTTGCTCAGAGACTGAGATTTAAATAATCTCTAAGCATGTTTTTTGATAACGTAGTTATCATAAAGTCGTTTATCAACAATAATTCATACAACTTGCAACTTGAACCATTTGAAGAATTTTGAAAGAACCCACAATTGTTCACCATACTGAGACTATACATGTATAGAGTGCATGTAACAACCACTTTGGTTCAAGGTTACGAGGTGAAAGGTCATATGACTATATTTTGTGTCTACTCTTTGACTTTTGAAACGCTTGAAGGATTTTGGAATAACTCACCACAAATCTAAAACATATTGGGACGATGTGCAGAGGGCATGATATTACAAACACTCTCGGTCAAGATCGCAATTAGTTTTCAAAGGTCATATGACTAAATCTCATGTCCGCTACATATTTTTTGAACCCCATGAAGGATTTTGAAATAGCTCGCCAAAAAGGTTCACCATACTGAGACGATGTGCAGAGTGCATGTAACAACCACTTTGAATCAAGGTCAAAGGTCATATGACTATATTTCGTGTCCATTCAATAACTTTTGAACCGCTTTAGGGATTTGAAATAACACAACTAATGTTTACCATACCGAGACGATGTGCAGAGCGCATGTTACAACCACTTTGGTTCAAGGTTAACCCTTACCCTCATATAGACACTTTCTGATGCCTCTGCAGCAGATGGCTTTTTGAAAACAGTGACAAAAGAAGAAATTGCTCAAAACAAATGTGTCTAAACATGAGAAATGTCACAATATTTTCAGAATTGATCTATGGCATATGTGTCAAAATGCAAATGCATGTGGGAAAGGGCTTAGATATTTGAGGCATTTTTAACAGATTTTCTTACATTGTTTGCACCAATTTAAATCAATGTATTGTACTGCAGTTACTTGATATACTAGCCAGATGTATCATGCAAGTGTATTAATTTATTCTCACACGAAAAAGAGTTGAATTTTGCCAATTTATTACACAAGGGGAAGGGCATCACCATTTCCCTTACTTGCCAAGTTTAACCACTTCCCTCATATAGACACTTTCTGACGTCGCTGCAGCAGACGGCTTTTTGAAAACAAAGTCGTCTGCTGCAGAATTGATAAAATTGTGTTTGAGTGAACAATTCAACTTCTTACATTTAAAGATTTTCTCCTGCAGATTTTTCATAATGCAATTTGAAAGGGTAAAGCTGAAAATGCAATAAGATGCCTTTTTTATGAGGACAGCCTATATGTAAAATCTAATAGACACACCCTCAAGATTGAATCCTTCACCTGAAATAGTTTACTCTTGGTGCACCTGTAGCAGACCACTTATGAAAACATTATGGTAAGGGATAAATTGGTTTGTATAGGGAAAAATAGAACTTGCTTAAAATGTTTTCAAAAGTTGTCTGCTACAGAGGTATCAGAAAGTGTCTGTATGTGGGAAAGGATTAAGGGGTTACAATTTTATTCCAAATTGAATATCGAAGACTCTCAAAGTTTCTTGTGATATTTTAATGTATTCCTTTATAAAACATCTGAGGATAAAAACTGCAATCATAGAAGTATATATATTAAAATATGGGAAATGAATGAATGAATGAATGTATATTGTTTTATGGCGCATCGACAGCTAAGGTCATTTAGCGCGCAATTAAATTTAATTATTCATGATCCCTGGGTAAACAAACCAATACTAGGCTAGAAAATGTGCCTTGCCCAAGGGCACTCCACCATGACCGTAGTGCCGCGACTGGGGATCGAACCCGGGACACCCGGTTTCGAAATCCCCGACACTAACTACTCGACCACAGCGGATTTCAAAATATGGGAAAAGAAGAATTGTTCATTCTTCCTACAGGGGTTGTGAGTTTGAATCCCGGCTCGGCCAATTTTCTTTCCGACGATTGACAAAAGTCAATGCGACATGCGTCATTCGTCTTCCATCAATGGGCTGAGTCTATGTGGAAAAGCAGCCAGTTGCTTAGAAAGATTGTTGTGTGGACCCGGAGTACTGGTGTGAGAAAATCAGGAAATGCATGAGTAGGTGAACTGGCCGCCGTGATATAACTGAGAAATTGTTAAAAGCGGCGTTAAACCCCAATCAATCAATCAATCAATCAATGCTTATTGGATAATGTGTCACAATCTTTTCAGAAGTGACTGCTGCAGATGCATCAAAGTGCATTTGAAAGAAGGAAAGGGTTAACCCTTTCCCTCATACAACAATTCTGCAGCATACGACATTGGACATAATTATAATCTTGTCAAAATATAGAAAATCTCTATAATTACTAAAAGTGGAAAACATTGTGGCAAAAGGAGCAATTTCTTCCTTTGTCACTATGTTTTCAAAAAGCTGTTTGCTGCAGAGGCATCAGCACGCGTCTACATGAGGGAAAGGGTTAAGAAAACCTGTACTTGTACTCATCATACAAATGGATGCATTTTCCACTTTAAGTTTGGTCTGCATTTTTAACACATCCAGATGTGTTGTTCAGACTAGGCAATTGGGTGGAAATGCAAGCCTTAGTATAAGGCCTAGATACTTAATATCTAATTTCAAAATGTGGCAAATTAAACTAGATGAATTTAATGAGTGTGGTTTTATATAAGGATCTTTCCATCTTAATTTGACACCTAAATGCTCTTGTGAAGGATCATATATTTTCTTGTGTTGTCGCTGGACTTAATATAGGGTGCTGTTATTTCGCCTTAACATAGGGTGATGTTTTTTCGCCTTAACATAGGATGTTATTTTTTCGTGTTTAACATTTAAAGTTTAAGATAGGGTGATGTTTTTTTCACATTTAAATGCTTTTAAGCTTGTCCTTTTTCGAAAAAAGGTCAAGTTATTGAGATGCCTTAGCGTCATTGTAACAATACTGTAACCTTAAAAGGTCAAGTTATTGAGATGCCTTAGCG
The DNA here is from genome assembly GCA_031761405.1 of Serripes groenlandicus. NCBI lineage: Eukaryota > Metazoa > Mollusca > Bivalvia > Cardiida > Cardiidae > Serripes > Serripes groenlandicus. The sequence goes on from JASEVX010000245.1 coordinate 168,218, forward strand.
TCATTGTAACAATACTGTAACCTTAAAAGGTCAAGTTATTGAGATGCCTTAGCGTCATTGTAACAATACTGTAACCTTAAAAGGTCAAGTTATTGAGATGCCTTAGCGTCATTGTAACAATACTGTAACCTTAAAAGGTCAAGTTATTGAGATGCCCTTGGCGTCATTGTAACAATACTGTAACCTTAAAAGGTCAAGTTATTGAGATGCCTTAGCGTCATTGTAACAATACTGTAACCTTAAAAGGTCAAGTTATTGATATGCCCTTGGCGTCATTGTAACAATACTGTAACCTTAAAAGGTCAAGTTATTGAGATGCCCTTTCCGTCATTGTAACAATACTGTAACCTTAAAAGGTCAAGTTATTGAGATGCCCTTAGCGTCATTGTAACAATACTGTAACCTTAAAAGGTCAAGTTATTGAGATGCCCTTAGCGTCATTGTAACAATACTGTAACCTTAAAAGGTCAAGTTATTGAGATGCCCTTGGCGTCATTGTATTAATACTGTAACCTTACCTCACAACTCAAAAACAGTTACACATTATTCATATGAAAATTGGAGCACATGTTCCTACAAAAGATAAACATGTCTATACCAAGTCACATAACTGGCTTTAATACATATTATGCAGTTATACACCTTTTAGGACTTGAAAATTCAAACAAAAAGTTTAATTTTGCCCATTACTCAAACACGGTTCAAGATTTTTTTTCAAATGAAACTTGGTACATAATAATAAATTATGTTCCTAGGCACAATACACATGTCTTTACCAGAAATGCCCTTTTTTCGACGTAAAAAAACAGACGCACTTGTTAGGTAATCAGGTACCATGGTAGCTGCATCCTTCACCCTGTCCCAGCTCTGAATGAAGGGTGCATTAAACACTTACCCACATACAGCCATTATGAAAAATCTCTATGAATGAAAGCTTAAGGAGAAATTCAAATGATTCAAATGATTTCAAAAGTTTTCAAAAGTTTTCAAAATTGGTATGCTTCAGATGCCTGTAGGTTGCACAGGGTTAATGGCTTGTAATTGTTATTGGACCTACAAAACCCTGTGTTGTGGGTACTGAACAAAACTGTTTCAATGACTACTGGGACAATACTGTTAAGTATGCACACCATTATATTGGAGTGATAATAATGAGGACAAAGATCAGATCACTGCTCTCTATATAGGCCTCTGAGACTGCTTATTTTGTGAGACTGCTTATTTTGTTGTTTCGATGGTGTTTTACGCTGCATACAACAATTTTAAAGTCGGCTATTGTGATACATCGTCTGCGGTGTTGACACAAAACTTTAACCTTACCTCATAACTCAATCAAAGCGCTGAAAGCGCTGATGGTATAGGGGCATATGTAAGTTACAAATATATGGCATAGTTAATATGGACAAACATTGTTGAAACAAATCATCGTCCTTTAAACAAACCAAACAAAATATTTTTGAAACAACACAGATTGCCTGCCAATAACCAATACCTCATTTATCAAAGTTTGACCCTTATCTTATATAAACAAAATAAATCGCGAAGGACAAAAGATTGACACAAAACTGAGCAGCAACCCTTTATTAAAATATTTCCAGTTCAGAAAACACTAAAGATCCAGAATACATGTATATATTGGAATCATGCTCATAAATAAAAGACAATCGAAAGCTTGCTAGAGTCATGTCTCTTGTGCACTGTACATCTGTAGCTTATTAGTTTCCTATACACAAAGTATTATATTGATTCATTGAAAATCTATTGAGACAATGACCAAAGAAATATATGAACAAAATGAGTTTATATCTAAAATAACAGATCAGATTTGCGTTCTAAATATTGCACCAGTCTCCTCATCCCAATGTATAAGTGTGACGACTTTGAAATGGATCTGCCAAACAGAAACAAAGTTTTGACCCATTAATGCAAACCCTAACGGACAGATGAACAGACAGTCAGTCGCTCCCGACAAAGTACAAAGCTTGGGGAAGCACTCATTAACGAACAAGAGCATTTCACAGAACGCATGTGTTGCACACGAAAGTCATATAATAAGTGAGAACATGGAAAGAAAAAATATACACAATCCAAACACAGCATGCTAAAGTTTTGGTAATTGTGCACTGCACATCTGTTGGTTTTAAGTTACCTACAATCCAAGTTTTAAATGGTGCAATGGAAATTAATTGAGAAAATGGCTGAACTAAATGAGGAAACATGGAGATTACTAAAATAAGCAGACCAGAGTTATGTACCTGGTATCATGTGATCACAAGGTATAAGTGTGACCACTTCAAAATAAATCTGCCAAACAGAAACAACGTTTTGACCAATAAATGCAAACCATGACGGACGGACGAAATCACATTCAGGCAGACAGCCGCCCCGCCGGATAATGACTCCAAGCTTTACAGACAGAGACAACACATAAAGTATTGATTACAGAAGACTGGTTCTATGCGTCAAATCGCGTCTGTGTTTAGGAAAGGGTTAACATGTTATGGCATTTGTAATGTATTTGCAGTTTAATTGAATCCCCGAAAAGGGTACAAGGTTAATTGACAAAAACCTATTTAGACTACATTTCTAGTTTAATATTTGACATCTAGGACTAGATTACATGTTGCCGTGTGTATGTTGACATTAACTAACAACACTAACATTCAGGTCAATCATATGTCAGAGTGTGTTTCACTCATTGGAACTTTTTTATCTCATTAATTAATGCAAGCGGATTGTTGTTTGTGAATGAATGAAATCGTTATAAAAGTAGATTATAACCAATAAAAACTCTGATTTTTGTGGAGGAATTCAATAGTAATCCATAGTTGCAGCCGTAAGTCAACTTTTCGAAAGCAGCCTAGGCATTGGATAGGGGCGAAAAGCCCCTATCCCAAAAACGTTCAACATTTTCAAATGAAAATTAGTACACATGTTCCTAGGAACAATATGCATGTCTATACCAAGTCACATAATCTGGCTTTAATAATTATTAAGTAATGCCCCTTTTTCGTCTTCATAAAAATGGAGTACCCATCAGTTAACCCTTTCCCTCATATAGACGCTTTCTGACGCCTCTGGCAATTTCTCCTTTTGCCACAATGTTTTCCACTTTTTATCATAGGTTATCCATTCAATTATAGAGATTTTCTATATTTTGACAAAATATGTTCAAAGTCGTCTGCTGCAGAATTGTTGTATGGCGGAAAGGGTTAAACATCCATTTATCCTGACACAAGCCAGTCATAATGTTAACCCTACCATCCTATGTGCCAAAGACAGAAAGTCAGAAGTAGCATACAACAAATCTGCAACGGATGACTTTGAAAACATGTTGACCAATCAGATTCTTGAACACAAATTCTGAGCATAATGTAAACTTTTATTGTATTGGAGCCTAGAAAATATCTTTTATGCACTTTCCGTTCTTGATGTTTGGTGTTTTTAACCCTTCCTTAGACTTTCTGTTCTGGATATTTGGTGTTTTTAACCCTTCCTTACACTTTGGGCGGGTTCAAATGGGATCCGAGAACAACCCTGAGTGCACTCGGAATCCATTTGAACGGTGATACTTTTAACCTTAGTGACGTCATTTTGACCTTTTGACCCGAATCCTAATAACCCACCTCAAGCCTGGGGTTACTAGCATTTCAAAATGGCGACCAACGATGTTTACTACTCACTCTGAATACCTCGGTGATGAATGCTTCACCAATGGATGATGAAGGATTATGGAATTACTCGAGTGGTTCCGAATGGTTTACTGCTAAGACGAGGGAACACCGTTCAGATGTAAAGCATTAGTGCGCATGTTTTCCGAATTTATATTTAGACATGACGTACAGTTCTCTATCCTAGAGAAGCCCACCCGAACTCGCCCTTTCTGTTCTGGATGTTTGGTGTTTTTAACCCTTCCTTACACTTTCTGTTCTGGATGTTTGGTGTTTTTAACCCTTCCTTACACTTTCTGCTCTGGATGTTTGGTGTTTTTAACCCTTCCTTACGATTTCTGTTCTGGATATTTGGTGCATTTCCTTGGTAAGTTACCCGTCAGTTAAACATCTATTTATCCTGACACAAGCCAGTCATAATGTTAACCCTACCATCCTATGTGCCAAAGACAGAAAGTCAGAAGTACAGTTAGTGTGGTAGTTCGTTAGTGATCCAGAACTCACACACTAACTGTAGCATACAACAAATCTGCAACAGATGACTTTGAAAACATGTTGGCAAATATATGAAAAATCGTTTTATTTGATAGAGTTGAAAACATTATGGCAAAAGGAGAAATTGCTTATCATTTGTCACAATGTTTACAGAAGTTGTCTGATGAAGATATGTTTAACCCTTTTCCTCATATGACAATTCTGCAGCAGACGACTTATAATGTATTTTGTCAAAACTTAGAAAATCTCCATAATTGAATGGATAACCTATGATAAAAAGTGGAAAACATTGTGGCAAAAGGAGAAACTGCACGTTTTGTGCAATTTCTTCTTTTGTCACTATGTTTTCTAAAAGCTGTCTGCTGCAGAGGCGTCAGAAAGCGCCTATATGAGGGAAAGGGTTATTGCATCTGCAGATGGAAAAGGGTTCGATGAGATATCAGATAAATTATTTAGGGGAACAATTTAAAAAGCATGTAAAATTTGAAACCATGCTGGGGCTTAACAACACATACTTTGTTTTTTATTTGTATTTGTATTTGTTATATATGTGAGTAAGGGTGAACAGATATTAGAAGTTTCCCTTTTATGTTTTTTCCAAAGTAAACATCTATGAAAATATAACATCAGGTAAATGATCTAGAAAATTATGCAAGGACAAGTTATTATAATTTTGTAAAGGAATTTGAAGAAAAAAAGGAGATTTCATCACTATAATTTTTTTTCTCTCTCGCCTGACTGTATTCAAATGTTGTCCGCTGTAGAATGATGTGTCTTTACTGAAATTCAGGCTTAAATACCCTTTCCCACGTACCAACACTTTCTGACGCCCCTGCAGCAGATGACTTTTCAAAGCAATGTGGCAAAAGTTGAAATTTCTTATTTTGAGCAATAACCAATGACCCATAATTGATCAATTTCTCCCTTTACCATGATGATTTTGAAATTTTTCTATAACTGTTCTTTCATTTACATAGGCCAAGTCCTGGTAGCTCAGTTGGTAGCAAAATGACTGTCCAGGGTTTGTGAGTTTAAACCCTAGTTCAGCCAATATTCTTTCATACATTTGACAAAAGTCGCCATGACAAGCAATTTAATTGTTTTCCATCAATGGGCTTACTGTCTATGTGAAAAAGCAGCCAGTTGCTTGAAATAATGTTTTTGTGGAGTTCTTGTTTGAGAAAGCCAGGAAACACATGAGTTAAGGTGAACTGGTTCAATCCCTGGCCAGGTCCTACCAAAGACTTTTAAAAGTGGTAGTAGTGGCTGCCCTCCTTCAGGCGTTCAGGATTGCAGAGTTGGTATTATGACTGACTTGCTGGTGTCAGGATAAATGGACTGGTCAACCTGGTATCTTACCCAAGAAATGCCGTGATATAACTGGTTTTTTTTTAAATTAGCAGTGTAAAACACCAAACAATCAATTTATTTCCCATATACAATAGTAATGCAGCAGATGCCTTTGAAAACCTGAACATGTAAGTAAAAATGTTGAAGATATCTATAAAAGAATTGATTAGAGTTGAAAACATTGTGACGAAAGAAAAATTGCTCATTATGATCAAATACTACCGGTACTTTTGCCACAATGGTTTCAAATGTTGTCTGCTGCAGATGCGTCAAAATGCGTCTATATGTTAGAAAGGGTATACAAGAAGCTTAAGTTTCACATTGTTTAGTGTCTAATAAAGTTATAAAAGGAATTTACATAGATTTTATGAAAGAGGGAATATTTAGTTGAAAGGTGGGTTAACCCTTTCCCACTTGCAGACGCATTCCGACGCATCTGCAGCAGACGCTTTTTGAAAACATTGTGGAAAAAGGATAATTACTCATTATGAGCAATTTCTCTTTTTGCCACATTGTTTTCAACTCTATTCAATAATAAAACTTCAAATTATAGAGGCTTTCCATATTTTTGCTCAGATGTTTTCAAAGTCGTCTGCTGCAGTTTTGTTATTTAAATATTTTCACCCTTTCCCACATACAACAAAACTGCAGCAGATTAGTTTGAAAAGGTCATAGCAATTATAATGCTCCTTTAGCCTCAATGTTTTCAGAAGTTTTGCAGACCATCAAAATGCATATTGGTAAAGGGTTAAATTGAGAAGATGGACTTAACTCTTTCCCACATACATATATACCACAAATCTGCAGCAGTCGACTTTGATAGTATCTGGGCCAAACATATGGACAATCTTTATTATTGAATATATAATCCAGTTGGATACATTGTGGTAAAAGGATAACTTGCTCAAATGAGCTATTTCTACTTTTGTCACAATGTTTTCTTAATTTGACTTCTGCAGATGAGTTTGAAAATGTCATGGCAGTATGTTTTTAGCTCACCTGAGCTTTGCTCAAGGTGAGTTATTTTGATCGCCTTTTGTCCGGCGTCCGTCGTCCGTCGTGCGTCAACTTCTTCTCCTCAGTAACCAGTGGGTCAATTTGGATGAAACTTCACAGAAAGCATCCTCTCAATGACCTCACCAGAATTCCTTCAAAAATTTGGGATCCATGCAAAATTCGGGTTTCCATGGCAACGAAACCGAAAAAACTTTAAAATTCTTCTTCTCCCAAACTGGTTGGCAGATTTCCAAATAATTTTGTAGAAATGTTCCTTAGATGACCCTCTATCGGATTCCTTCAAGCCATGTTGATTGGTCGAAAAACATGGCCGCCAGGGGGGGCGGGGCTATTTTGCCTTATATGGCTATAGTGAAAAATTAAAAAATCTTCTCCTCCGAAAGTGTCAGGCCGATTTTCAAATAATTTTGTAGAAATGTTCCTTAGGTGACCCTCTATCAGATTCCTTCAAGCCATGTTGATTGGTCGAAAAACATGGCCGCCAGGGGGGGGGGGGGGGGGTGTGCGGGGCTATTTTGCCTTATTAGGCTATAGTGCAAACTTAAAAAATCTTCTCCTCCAAAAGTGTCAGGCCGATTTTCAAATAATTCTGTAGAAATGTTCCTTAGGTGATCTTCTATCAGATTCCTTCAAGCCATGTTGATTGGTCAAAAAGCATGGCCGCCAGGGGGCGGGGCCATTTTGCCTTTTATGGCTATAGTGACAACTTAAAAAATCTTCTTCTCCATAAGTGTCTGGCCGATTTTCAAATAATTTTGTAGAAATGTGTCTTGGGTGACCCTCTATCAGATTCCTTCAAGCCATGTTGATTGGTCGAAAAACATGGCCGCCAGGGGGCGGGGCTTTTTTGCCTTATATGGCCAAAGTGAAAACTTAAAAAATCTTCTCCTCCGAAAGTGTCAGGCTGATTTTTAAATAATTTTGTAGAAATGTTCCTTGGATAACCTTCTATCAGATTCCTTCAAGCCAAGTTGATTGGTCGAAAAACATGGCCGCCAGGGGTGGGGGGCGGGGCTATTTTGCCTTATATGGCTAGAGTGAAAACTTAAAAAATCTTCTCCTCCGAAAGTGTCAGGCCGATTTTCAAATAATTTTGTAGAAATGTTCTTTTGATGACCCACTTTCAGATTCCTTCAAGCCAAGTTGATTGGTCGGAAACTATGGCTGCCAGGGGGCGGGGCTTATATAGCTAAAATGAAGAAGAAAAAACACGTGAGCGATTCCAGGGCCATCATGGCCCTCTTGTTTAAAGTTTACAGCTGCAGATGCATCAAAATGCATCTAAATGAGGGAAAGGGTTAAGGTTAAAAGTGGTTTGAACATCTTAATAGGTAATTGTATGCATATCATATAAAGGTAACAGTTTTTGAATTTCATTTTAAAAAATTACTACCTTCCCGGCTGTAGCTTTTCCGGGGACTCTCTAAAATCCACGGAAAATCCCGGAGTATTCGGACAACTTTCCATGGATACTTTGGGATAATCTGACACTTTCCATGGAAAATCCAGTACATTTATGTGGACAACCCGGAAATTCCATGGAAAAACCCGGAACGGTTCCATGGACACGCTGGAACGGTTCCGTGGCACCCTGGAATGGTTCCGTGGACCACACAGCATTTCCGCATCTTAACATTAAATTCCTTGTTATTTTCTATGGAAATTTGCCCCCAGTGTTTGGACTTGAGTCAATGTAATTAATTGTATCATGACAGCATTCATTGTGGAGTGGCTTTGGGCAAGGCATTTTTAGATCACCTAGAGCCAAAGGCTCAAGGTGAGCTATTCTGATCATTTTTTGTCCGTCGTCGTCCGTCTGTCGTTAACATTTAGCATTTAGATCATCTCCTCCTTAACCACATGACCAATTTCAACCAAACTTCACAGGATTCCATTGGTGGACCTCTTTCAAAATTGTTCAAAGATTTAAATTCCATCGAGAACTTTGGTTGCTGCGGCATCAGAAATGGGGAAAATTGCCGAATCTTAAAAAATCTTCTTGTCCAAAAGAACTGGCCCGATTTGAAAATTATTTTGCACACATGTTCCTTGGGATACCCTCTACCAAGATTGTTCAAAGATTTCCGATCCGTTGAAAAACATGGCCACCAAGGGGCGGAGCTTATTTTCCTTATATGTGCATTGTTAAAACTTTAAAAATCTTCTATTATTTTGCACAAATGTTTCTTGGGGCACCCTTTACCAAGATTGTTCAAATATTTCCGATTTGTTGAAAAACATGGCCGCCAGGGGGCGGAGCTTGTTTTCCTTATATGTGCATTGTTAAAATTTTAAAAATCTTCTTGTCCAAAAGTACTGGCCCGATTTGAAAATTATTATGCACAAATGTTCCTTGGGACACCCTCTACCAAGATTGTTCAAATATTTCCGATCCGTTGAAAAACATGGCCACCAAGGGGCGGAGCTTATTTTCCTTATATGTGCATTGTTAAAACTTTAAAAATCTTCTATTATTTTGCACAAATGTTTCTTGGGGCACCCTTTACCAAGATTGTTCAAATATTTCCGATTTGTTGAAAAACATGGCCGCCAGGGGGCGGAGCTTGTTTTCCTTATATGTGCATTGTTAAAATTTTAAAAATCTTCTTGTCCAAAAGTACTGGCCTGATTTGAAAATTATTATGCACAAATGTTCCTTGGGACACCCTCTACCAAGATTGTTCAAATATTTCCGATCCGTTGAAAAACATGACTGCCAGGGGGCGGAGCTCGGTTTCCTTACATGTGCATTGTTAAAACTTTAAAAATCTTCTTGTCCAAAAGTACTGGCCCGATTTGAAAATTATTTTGCACAAATGTTCCTTGGGGCACCCTTTACCAAGATTGTTCAAATATTTCCAATCCGTTGAAAAACATGGCAGCCAGTGGGCGTAGCTTGTTTTCCTTATCTGTGCTTTGTTAAAACTTTAAAAATCTTCTTGTCCAAAAGTATGGCCTGATTTGACAATTATTTTGCACAAATGTTCCTTAGGACACCCTTTACCTAGATTGTTCAAATATTTCCCTTCCGTTGAAAAACATGGCCGCCAGGGGGCGGAGCTTGTTTTCCTTATATGTGCATTGTTAAAACTTTAAAAATCTTCTTGTCCAAAAGTACTGGCCCGATTTGAAAATTAATTTGCACAAATGTTCCTTGGCGCACCCTTTACCAAGATTGTTCAAATATTTTCAATCTGTTGAAAAACATGGCAGCCAGGGGGCGGAGCTTGGTTTCCTTATATTTGCATTGTTAAAACTTTAAAAATCTTCTTGTCCAAAAGTACTGGCCCGATTTGAAAATTATTTTGCACAAATGTTCCTTGGGGCACCCTTTACCAAGATTGTTCAAATATTTCCGATCTGTTGAAGAACATGGCCGCCAGGGTTGCTGTGGCATCAGAAAGGGGGCAAAATGTCCAAATTTAAAATTTTTCTCCTCTGAATCTGCATGTCAGATTCCAATATAGTTTGGTAGAAATGTTCCTTGGGTGAGCCTCTACAAAGGTTGTTCAAGGCATACTGTCTGGTTGAAAAACATGGCATTCAGGAGGCATCAGAAAAGGGGCAAAATGACAAAATTTCAGTTGATCGATTTAGGGCCATCTTTGCCCTCTGGTTTCTAGCCTAGTTCTGGTTTGTCACTCAGTTAGGGATCATGAAAACCACAAAGGGTTATGTCAACATGATGTTACTGAAAAAATAATTATAAAATGGTTTGATAAATCCCAAATAAACAAACAAACAATTTTTTTGGAAATCCACAATCTCAGCAATTAATTGAATCCAAAATAAACTATCTTTTGTAACCCTTTCCTGCTGATGTGTTTTGACAAATCTGTAATAGACGTCTTTTGAAAACATAATTGCTAGAGGTGAAATTTCTCAGAATAATAATTACAATTTCCATAAAGAAATTCTATAAATTTACTTTCATATGTGGAGAACTTTCATATTTTTGCCTTGAAGTTTTTAAAAGTTGTCTTCTGCAGATATTGTCACCTCTTTAGCAGAGTGTTTTTGATGGGTTATTTAAACCATGTCATGAAATGATAAATGTGTTGAGAAACATTTTTAAAAATTTCCAAAACTTTGCCTTGCAACATGTAAGTGTAATAAATAGATATATTTTAGAACAGCTGTTTCAGTAGTTTATGAAAAGCAATTCAGGGTCTTAACGTAAAACAGTTTTAACAATATCTTATAATAACATATAGTAACAACTGCTTTCCAATTGATTATGAGCCTCCTAAAAAAATACTTCTATCAACTTTTATCACATTTCCTGAAACTGATGACCTTTGAAACTTCTTTCCTTTCTTTTTTCACAATAAATTTCAACATTCTGGTATCAAATACCCAGATGTTGCATATTTTTCTCAGATAAAAACAGTCCCAGTGAACCACATGTTTGGGTTGTATTGGTAAGCAAGACGTCTCTTGCGCATGCTCGAGATGTTTTGTAGAAAAGAAGATATCTGCATGATGTCTTGAACAACATTATGGTACTAAAAAGCACTTGAACACTAAGCGGAGACGTTGAAATAAAAGTGGTGAAACTTGTTGTATGACCTTATTATTGATCAAGAAATGATGCTAACGTCTCTCAAATGTATTCAAGACATACCCATAAGGTATACAAACACGAACGTGAGGAAAACTTATTGAAGACATAGAGGAGAGAAAATATTCCTATTCATACTAGATATAACTTCGGTGATGATAAACTTTGACTAACAAATGACAAAATTAGCTATCAGTCATATAACCCAGATGATTTCCCATCCCAGTCCTTTAGTAGGCGTTATTTTACTCACATAAACATTTTCCATATTTCTCCTTTTGTCACAATGATTTCAAAAGTATTCTGCTGAAGAAGGATCAGAAAGCGTCAGTATTTGGGAAGGGTCAACATTAACTTTCTCAAAAGCTGGTTTGGGTTTTTAATTTCACCATTTCTTTAATAAACCAGCTTAGCATGTAGTGCGGGTGAGATATAGTGATCTGTGACGCACCATCTGCATAGTCATCTTTCTGTTCTCATTTTCTTGCAAACAATTTTTCCTCATAAATAATTGGACCAATATTCCTTGGGTGACTCTGAACCAATATTGTTCCAACCTACTCCGATCCGTTGAATAACATGGCTTGAATATAAAGTACGGATGGGACCGGGTACCCTGGAATAAACATGAAGTCTGAGTACCGGTTAACAAAATAGGTATTCTAATAATTGATTATAATTTCCCCATTTTTCTGTTTTTTCTTTTGCTAGAAATAAAGGAATGAACTGATTGTTCTCTGTGTTAAAGAATAAAATCATTGAATTACTAAACACGATGGTCAAAAGTAACGGCATAAAAAAAAACAGGAATCATCTGATGATGGTACTTTATCCATTTTAATCCATATCCATTTTAATCCATTTTAATTAACAACTTGATTGCAATCACGAGTCAATTACGAGTACTCGAGTAATTGATCGTTAAAGTATATGGGTACCTGAGTATTAATATTGATAATCGTTTTTATCCCTAATTGTGCTGATATAAGTATCTTTAAAAATCATTTGATTTGAAAATGATTCGGCACAATTGTTCCTTGGGTTTCCCTCTACTATAATGTTGTTCAAATTATTGCGATCGTTTGATAAATATGGCTACAGGGAGACGAATGGTGCAGGTTTTCCTTATATGTATAGACTAAGAATGTTGAAAATTATTTAAATAAGGACATGCTGGATATCTTTGATTTGTAACGTATTTGCCATGTTTCGTCAAATTTAGCTGTTTCCAAATTAACGACAAGTCTTAACATGTGTCTAAATTACCGACACGGCTTTAACATGTGTCTAAACGTTATTGAAATTGTTCCATGTAAGTCTTTTACAAGTTTTAAAGAAGTAGTAAAAACGTTCCTGATGTTTTCGATTTCTTAAACGTGTGTTGGCTGGACCAATTAAACTCTTTAGAAAATTACCTCTCATTTAGAGCAGCAGCATTATTCTGCTTTCTAGTCTCCGGTGCTTTGGAGAGGTTGTACTGTAATGGCAATTATAATCCGATTATTAGCCGAGTTGTCAGAGGTCCAGATAAGGAGGGGTATTCATCTCTTTTTCCCACAATTTCTCTCTTAATACTAAGGCAAACCCTATGTTGTCGGTACTCAAAAAGAATCGTCTCATGGTCAAATAAGGATCTTAGAACATGCAAAACGCCCTTAATCAGAAGCTCTGGTTGTTAGCGTGGGGAATTTTGAATCAGGTGTTCTGATTCGATCCCTGTTTGCAGTGTCTTTTGGCATGGTATATTGATTTTCTAGACTTGTTACTTACTATACTAAATAAGCAAATATTCTCTTTAACCCTTTTCCTTCTACAACATAATTAGTTATACCCCAAAAAACAAAGTTTTGGGGGGGTATATATAGGAGTCACTGTGTCGGTCGGTCGGTTGGTCGGTCGGTCGGTCGATCGGTCGGAAGCCATATTTTGTCCGGACCATATCTTAACAATGCAACATAGGATTTGAACGAAACTTCCTAGGATGATACAACACATTGAGAGGAAGTGCAGTGTACAGGAACCATAACTCTATTTAATCTAAATACAGAGTTATTGCCCTTTGTTACTTTTTCTTGTCCGTAGAATTACTTAATAACTAATAGATGGAATCTAATAAAACTACATATAGTAGAGAATAATCAGAGGAAGTGCAGTGTACAAGAAACATAACTCTACTTTACATAATTACAGAGTTATTGCCCTTTGTTACTTTTTCATATTCGTAGAGTCTTGTCCGGAGAATTACTTAATAACTAACAGATGGAATCTAATAAAACTGCATACAGTGGTAGAGCATAATCAGAGGAAGTTCAGTGTACAAGAACCATAACTCTAATTTACATAATTACAGAGTTATTGCCTTTGCTACTTTTTCCTGTTATCCTAAAGGGGTTACAATTGCATGTTATTTTACAGAGTTATGGCCTTTTTACTTATTAAGTAAGCCATATTTTGTCCGGCCTATTTCTTACAAACCACTGGGTGGAATTCAATAAAAAATTAACATGAAGCTTCTATATCAAGAGGAGATGTGCATATCCTAAAGGGATTACAATTGCATTTTATTTTACAGAGTTATGGCCCTTTTACTTATTAAGTAAGCCATATTTTGTCCGGCCTATTTCTTACAAACCACTGGGTGGAATTCAATAAAACTTTACATGAAGCTTCTATACTAAGAGGAGATGTGTATATCCTAAAGGGGTTACAATTGCATGTTATTTTACAGAGTTATGGCCCTTTTACTTATTAAGTAAGCCATATTTTGTCCCACCTATTTCTTACAAACCACTGGGTGGAATTCAATAAAATTTTACATGAAGCTTCTATACCAATAGGAGATGTGCATACCCTACAGGTCTTACAATTGCATGTTATTTTACATAGTTATGGCCCTTTTGTTGGTCGGTTGGAAGCCATATTTTGAATCAAGGTGCTGTTTTGGGGGTATTTATCATCTTCAATGATAGTTCTAGTTTTGTTTAATTACTGAAGAAAGTTGAAACATTGTGGCAAAAGGAGTAATAACTCCTAATGATTAATTTCATCTTTTGTCACAATGTTTTCAAAAGTTGTCAGGGAGCGTCTAGTTTAAGACAGATGTTTTCTAAATATGTGAAGTGAGACATTCTACTTCATAGCCAAATTATTGAAATCCCATTATATTCCAAGGTGTTATGTGCAAACATCACAGCAGTTATGTTGTGTGTTAACATTTTCAAAACCAAAGTAACTATTTATTGTTCTCCGCCGGCATGTATCATTATTAAGAAAATATTACTTCATATCTGTTTTCATACTAGAAAGCCCAATGTCAGCTTTGTTGTAGTAAAAAGGGCATCAGCTTCACCACTTGATCTGCCAGTCCTGCCTACCTCTTGGACATAAACTGTGAAACAATAGAAACGACTTAAATAATGTTCTGCCATAACTAAATGTGCAATCTGCTCAATAAAGTGTTAAGTTAACCATATTTTAACCCTTTCCCTAACATATTAAACCTTGACTTTATGAATACATGTTTGCCTTTGATTATAATTGCAAACCAGATTGCACATTTGTGTTTACTGTTAGATTCAGCTTTATCAACCCTTTCCCACTAAGTGAAATATAGACGCATTTTGACAATTCCGCAGCAGACGATTTTTAGCTCACCAGAGCACAAAGTGCTCTAGGTGAGTTTGTGATCGCCTTTTGTCCGTCGTCCGTCATCAACATTTGCTTGTTAACACTCTAGAGGCAACATTTTGAATCCAATATTCATGAAAGTTTATCAGAACATATATCTCCATCAACTCTAGGCCAAGTTTGAAACTGGGTCATGTCGGGTCAAAACTAGGTCACTCGGCCCAATTTAAGGAAAATCTTGTTAACACTATTGAAGCCGCATTTTTGAGAATGTTAAAACTTTGTCAGAATGTTAACTTTGTCTTAGTAATATCTGGGCCAAGTTCGAATATAGGTCATGTCGGGTCAAAAACTAGGTCACTAGGCCAAATTGAAGGAAAATCTTGTTAACACTCTGGAAGCCACATTTCAAACTTGAGCATGTTGAAACTTTGTCAGAAAGTTTGTCTTGATAATATCTAGGCCAAGTTTAAATATGGGTCATGTTTGGTCAAAAACTAGGTCACTAGGCCAAATTTAAGAAAACTCTTGTTAACACTCTGGAAGCCACATTTTAAACTTGAGCATGTTGAAACTTTATCAGAATATTTGTCTTGATGATATCTAGACCAAGTTCGAATATGGGTCATGTCCGGTCAAAAACTAGGTCACTAGGCTAAATTGAAGAAAATCTTGTTAACACTCTGGAAGCCACATTTTTGGCTTGAGCATGTTGTAACTATGTCGGAAAATTTGACTTAGTGATATCTAGGTCAAGTTCGAATATGGTTCATGTTTGGTCGAAAACTGGGTCACTAGGCCAAATTTAAGGAAAATCTTGTTAACACTCTTGAAGCCGCATTTTAAACTTGAGCATGTTGAAACTTTATCAGAAAGTTTGTCCTGATGATATCTAGGCCAAGTTTGAAGGTCCTGTCAGGTCAAAAACTAGGTCACTCGGCCCAATTTAAGGAAAATCTTGTTAACACTCTTGAAGCCGCATTTTTGGCTTGAGAAGTTGAAACTTTGTCAGAATGTTTGTCTTAGTGATATCTAGGCCAAGTTCGAATATGGGTCAGGTCAGGTCAAATTGTAGAACAATCTAGTTAACACTACTAGATCGCAATTTTGAATTTTTGTGAAAAAGTTTGTCTTGATGATATGGCCATTGGCACTGAAAGAGTTAGGTCTTAAATAGCCTATTCTCAGGTGAGCGATTCCAGGGCCTCATGGCCCTCTTGTTGTTTTTCTATCTGGGTGATTTGATCATTTGTCACATCAAATACTATGAAATGGTAGTCTTCCCTCCTTGGCACCTTATTGGTAATTAAACTAGACAATGCCATATTACGTCTGTAGGAATTAATGTATACGTTGTAAGTTCCATAAAACATCAAACAAGTCAAAATTTACAAATATATCTGACAGACTGACAGTAAGCATATATAATGTAGCTCTTACCCCCTCCATTTAATATGTATGGAATCACTATGCACGGAGGATTTGACAACTGTGAAACTCTCTCTAGAAAGTCATCATCATTTTGTGTGTTACGTACTTATTGCATAATTATGTCTTTCAAACTTTCAACATAATTATATAACTATACAATTATCCATAAAGCACTGTACTCTTCTTTGTTATATCACAGATCTTTAAAGTTATATAATCTCTGGTAATATCTATTTTGTATTTACCATTACTATTTAGTTGTGTAGATCAAGATCAGACAATGCACATATTATAACTATACAATTATCAATGAAGAACCGTATGCTTCTTTGTTATATCACATATTTCTAAAGATATATAATCTCGAGTAATGTCTATTTTGTATTTACCATTACTAATTAGTTGGGTAGATCAAGATCAGACAATGCACATATTATAACTATACAATATAGGGATAATACACATTTGCGAAGCACGAGGGCATAAACCCTAGTGAAAATGTGACTGAAATCCCAGTGAAATCCCAGTGAAATTTCAGTGAAATATTTGGTCAAAATAACAGTGGGATTTCGGTGAAATCCCACTGAGATTTCAGTGAAATCCCACTGAGATCTCAGTGAAATCCCACTGGGATTTCAGTGAGATTTTGACCATTTTTTTCAGTGAGATCCCACTGAAATCTCGGTGGGATTTTCAATGAAATTTCACTGGGATTTCACTGAAATTTGGTTGAAATACCACCGAATTTCGGTGAAATCCCAGTGAAATTTCAGTGAAAATCCCACCGAGATTTTCTTGAAATTTCAGTGAAATCCCACTGGGATACCACCAAGATTCAGTAGGACCATTCAAAAAAATTAATATGCATGAAATAAACTGTAAATTAGCTGTAATCATTTAACACATATAAGATACAAAAACTAAATCAGTAAACTGCACAAAAGACCAACTTTAATTTGAACTATATTTGCCAGGAAGCAATTATAAATTAAGAGCTTACTGGATAATTTATTTAAAAAGTCTAGGACCTTGACCCCCATGCAGGATCAGCAGCGACATGGATTTTTCAGAGAAGTGTCTTGGCAATACATATATGCAGAAGTGAAACACAAATAAAATAAATGAAAACAGAATTAACTTAAGCTATACATAAGAGATCACTTTCTTCAAATCTATTTCACAGTATAACCCGAAATCATATAACCAGCATTATAATTAAATGTTTTTTAGGCTGATAATCGGTTTCTTATTCCTCGTGTTTTAGGGCGGCATGATGATAACTGGATTCCAAGTTCCTTCTTTGGTTTCCATTGCTTCTCCGGTATAGTAGTGGCTGAATATTTCACCTGCAAAATAATCAAGTTCTAAACAATATGCATATGGTTATTTAAACCCAATTTAAGGTGAAATGAAGACATTTTAATACATATAATCACCAATAAATTTTCCACAATATATTTCTCCCTTTTAGAAGTATACATCTATCTGTTAATATATATATGTATATATGGACACTGCAATACCCCCTTTCCTTGATTAACATGCATTGATGTACACTCAAATCAAATACAACTATAGATGGTTTTGTAACAAAAACATATGTCTTTGCAGTTTGTCAATGATTGTAATACTGAAACAGAATTTTAACCCTTTCCCAGCTATAGACGCATGTTGATGCATCTGCAGATGACTTTTGAGAACATTGTGACTGCGCGAGGTTGTATAAATCTTCAATGCAATGCATCTTGAAATCAGTTACTAAGATGTCGACTCTAAATGTAGTTTCACATATATAGTTTCACGCAAAACTTTAATGAGAATTTCTAAGTTAAAAAAGGGCCATAATCTACATAAAGAGTTATCTTACTTAATTAGTAACATAGGTGTGATGATTTAGAAGGGTTGTATTAATTTGCAATGCAATGCATCACTATTTACTGAGATAACGACTCTTATTGTAGCTGCACCCAAAACTTTAACCAGAATTTCTAAGTGAAAAAGGGCCATAATTTGCATTATATGCAGGATATTAGTTTATCTAACTTGATTATTACATAGGTGTGATAGTTAGAAAGCCTTGTAGAAAGTTTCAATGCAATACATGTACATCAAGTAGTAACTCAGCTATCGTGCAAAACAGTACTTGCATGTATAAAACCTTAACCAAGTTTTGAGTTGTGATGCCGAAGTAAGTAGAATAGATGTCATATTTCCCAAAAAGTCAAGCTAAAAACTGCAAGTAAGCTAGATATTTTCACAGTATTTAGTTCAAACCTGGGACATCCCATCTGCAAACGAACTGATATGGCCAAGCTATCATTCATACCAGTTCACTGTCAACAGTTGGGGCTCCCATGATGACCTGCACTTACTTTGTTTGGCATTCTGTTTCTCTCTCCTAATAATGGCAGCTGGTTCAGAGGTTTCTAGGTCAAGCTGAAGACTGCAGTCCTTCAAGTTTTTTCAGGTCATCTAAACAATAAACAAAATCATAAGCTTTCATGTTGTTAATTGACTATTGAATACTGTTCCCATGCTTTAATTCTTTTTTTGTTAATGTCAATTGATCAGTGATACATTTTGCATGCATCTCTGTCCTAAACTTAATAAATGTTGACATAATAATATTATTTGAATGTTTATCCTGAATTTAATTTGATATTTAAAAACAAATTTTAACAGAAAATTAACTGAAGATGAAAAATATCCCCAAAACAGCACCTTGACCTACACCATAACTTAATAAGTAAAAGGGAAGTTATCATACAAATTCAACTTCCTGTGGTGTTCACTGTTCATGCACAATTAAATGATGATGAACTAATTTATTAATCAAATCAACTAACCTGAAATATTTTTAAATGACTTTCACTGGATAGGTTTTTCCTCCTTTACGAAATCGCGCTTTCGTGTGGACATCGTATCGGCTGGAATTATTGTAGTTTTCATTTCCAGAAACCAATAGACCAAACATTTCTCAGCTTTAGTAGGCTGTTTTATAGACATTTCAGTCGCTTTTAATAATGATTTGACATTTTTCGATTTCAAATCCGTTGAGGCTAGATACTTTCAAATCCTGCAGGCGGATATTATATGCTTTGGGAATTGACCAATCAGCTCATAGTAAATGGATGCGGTGTTGGAGCAATTTATTCCTGTCTAAATATAAGCTTATTTTGATCGTAAAACATTTACGATAGGATTTCTTCCCATTGAAAAGCCTATGATTTATACGATATCTGTTCCATACCGTTTTATATTTTAAAAAAGAAGGAAATTGCGACGAAATATTTTCATCGATCTAATAGGATTAAATATCCGTGGTTGCGTTTAACAACAACACCGTTTTACTTGGAATGCCGGGAACCTTCTGAGACGGAACCGGTTGCGACTGAACCAGCATCATTTGTTTACCTTGAAAATAAAATGGCGGAAAATCAAACACTCAAAATACACGACCATACAACAAACGATTTTGCGAGGAAGATGCTGTTATTCCTCGAACTACCAAATGGAGACTATTGAACAGATTGGACAAAAGTACAGAAAATTACTACGACATGCAAGAAAGGTAATAAATACTATTGTTTTGTGACTAATTACTGACACTCAGACAGAAAGTTCGCTTTTATTTTACGCTACAGTGTATTAAAAAAAAAAAAGGATTTCCTTGGCTTCTTTGTTTTCGTAATTCCAGACGATCAATTCAGCAGAATTTGTTCTTCATGATTATTTTATATTATTCTGGGAATCAATGTCTCAATACTCTGAACGAGTAAATAAATGTCAAATCTGTTAATTCATAATTGAGCTATTTGTAGTATTTAACAATTTTGGAAGTCGAGAAATTACTCGTCGTGCACGTAGAAAAGGAATACACAGCTATTTTGATATATTTTAATGAGGCTGTCGAGAATGAGACATGATACATTTTTGTAAGAAATTGTTTGTGTAGACTAGCTTAATCTGTTACTCTATCACTGAGAAATGATCAATCTCTTCTTTTTCTCTGCAGAAAACCAGAAATCACAGAACCTGTATATTTAAACATGCCAGGTCCCAGTTCAGGAAATGGTAACCAAGAAGCTTTTCATGAAACCATTGAGGCAACAGGTATTTTAAATGTTAATGAAATCCTTTTGCCTTGAGTGTTTTCTATACTTCATAACCTTCGAGATATTTTCATATTTGGTAGGGATGCTTTGCAGAATTAGAAGGTTTGCCACTTAGTGACTTATCAAACATACCAGTACTGGTGTAGTAATCTCCTGTTAATGATTTTATTTATTGTGAGTTTTCTCACCGTCCGTGGTCTGTCTGTTAACATTTTCCTACAAATTACTTCTATTAAAACCAACAAACCAAAATCAAAATTAATCCTTGGGTGGTCCTCTTTCAAACTTGTTCAAACACAATTTTAAACAACGTAATTATTGCTGCCTGTTCACAAATTAACTGTTGTTTCCTTAAATTTCACACACCAGTACTTCACACAACAGTTTCTCCAAGCTACTGGTTGCTTTCCACATAGGCTGTTAAAGAGCCTATTGGTGAAAGACATATGTCACTTTTTGCACTGATTTTGTAAATAATGTTTGTCAAGCTGGGATTCAAACTCCCCATCCCTCAATTGACAGCCAGTCTTGCATCGATTATTGACAGAGCTGCCAGGGCTCGGCTTAATGCATTTTGTTCACACACTTTTTATTTCTACAATTGTAGATTTGTTTTATTTTAGATTGCAATTTTTTAGGGCTTTATTAATAACATGTATTAAGATTTATGTAGACCTTAATCATTTAAGGACAACTGACATTTTTTATCATTTAAATGACTGCTAAAATGAAAATAATCCATTAAGATGCAGGTTATATATATTGATCTGTCAAAGTCATCTGTAGATTAGTTTATCTATAGTATTTGCCTGATATTGTATTGTGTTCATTTTTTCTTCTTCAGTTTTCACCCTCTGCCGGTGACTTCACTTGGATGACTTTCCTGAACCACAGAATACAGAACATGCACATTCCTGACTTCCTGTCAGCAGTGCAGATACATCTTGAGGAGCATGCTCATTGGAAAGGTAGATATTATTACATTATTATGTAACATGATGATATCTTAGATAAATGTTAATATACTGAAAAGTCTTGAGAGCATGCTCATTGGAAAGGTAGATATTATTACATTATTATGTAACATGATGATATCTTAGATAAATGTTAATATACTGAAAAATCTTGAGAGCATGCTCATTGGAAAGGTAGATATTATTACATTATTATGTAACATAATGTTATCTTAGATAAATGTTAATATACTGAAAAATCTTGAGAGCATGCTCATTGGAAAGGTAGATATTATTACATTATTATGTAACATAATGTTATCTTAGATAAATGTTAATATACTGACAAAACATAAATGGCTATACTCCATCATTATACCCCCAGATACGTAGTATATTGGGGCTATATAGGAGTTGCGCTTGTCGGTCGGTTTGTCAGTTGGTTGGTCGGTCGGTCCGTTGGTCTGGACATTTCTTGTGAACACTATTTCTCAGCAACCCTTGGTCAGAATTCAATATAACTTCACAAGAATGATTGATACCAAGCCTAGTTGTGCATATTGTCGGCGTGTTGCACTGGAATTATTTTTAAATGAGTTATGGCCCCTTGAATTTCTCATACATAGTTGGTCTGAAGACATTTCTTGTGAACACTATTTCTCAGCAACCCTTGGTCAGAATTCAATATAACTTCACAATAATGATTGATACCAAGCCTAGTTGTGCATATTGTAGGGGTGTTGCACTGGAATTATTTTTAAATGAGTTATGGCCCCTTGAATTTCTCATACTTATGTATATTGTCAGGCACCAGCTGGGGGTATTCATCACATTCAGTGATATTTCTTGTTTATTTAGTTTGTGTGCCCAAACTGATGCAGGGACATGTATGTTAAGCTCTTACTTCATAATAATGGTCATGTTTTTAGCATGTATACTTAAATTTCTCTTTTGTTTTGCTCAAAATGTATTTAAGCTACAACTGACAGTCCAAAATACTTCCATAACAAATATTAAGATGGTAAACAACTGCAGTCGAGAGTACTGGCTATAGATAATTATTTAGGATTACCATTAACTTGTCCATCTTAAAGCATGCAGGTAAAAGGTTAACATGCATATTATTCCCCACCATGTGAAATCATTCACAATGGCATGTATTTCTTTACAGAAAAAATAGTATTTGGTGGATCCATTGTCTATGATCATGTGTATTTTCTAAAAAAAATCCAGTTATGCAGGACATGGTTCTTGTTCTAACTAGTAATCATTTTTAAAGCTTGATGAGTGTACCAAGGTAACAACCCAATAGCCTTGTTTGGCTGTAACTGCTAGATATTTGAAGATTCAGTAGAGAGCAGAAAACGTTACATTGCAAGAAGCTCCATACCGACATACAACTCATTAAAATTGTACAATTTATGATTAATTCCTGAAATGTTTTTTGTATTACAGGGGAGGAGTACCACTAGATGATGAATGTCCACCTACTTAATAAAGCATTTACTTCTGGGTCTACATGGACCACTGTTTGTCACATAATGCTTTGGCCTTGATTCTATGATCAATCATCATTTGAAGAATATAATACATGGGACCCGTTTTTGTAAACAAACAGGTAACTGACCTAGTAATGTAGCTCTATTGTGTTCAGTTTGTATACACATGTTATAGAATGAAAGACTGTGATTACAAGAATAATCATGAAATCACCATTGCCTGTCACAGGCGATGATTATTAAAATTGATCATCACATTTGTGAAGACATGCACTATTTATATTTTAGGATCACACTTGTTTGACAGTGTATCTCAAATTACAATTTTTAATTAAAACCCTACTTTTTCTATAGTAGCATTTAAAGAACAGTTAATATTGCTGATCTTGATTTGTCTGTACATTCATTGTGATACCTGTAGTTAAATGGTGAACATTTTAAGCTTGTCTGTTTTTCGAAGATAAAAGGTCGGGCCATGCCTCTTTCTAGGAATTTTGGAAAATGAATAGGTACTGTTGTTACAAAGATAGGGATCACATGAGTAGGTGATCTGGCACCTGTGATATGACTGAAAAAATGTTGAAAACGGCATTAAGCATCAATATAAGTAATCCGTTTTAGGAAGTCAAACAGGTTGGCATGTCTATTCCAATTTTGATCACCATAGTGTTGTTTTTTTAGCCTGCAAACTTCCTCACCATTCCTCAATACAGGGTCGACTACCTGGTTCTATACCAAATAGAATAGTCATATTTTGTACTAAAATATCATGACAAAGTCAAATATCCATGATAATCTCTGAACACAACTACCAGAAATCAGTGCTGTTTTATAGGACCTGTTCGTTTCTGTCAAGAACTATGCCAGTATAACCTTGATATCAAACCGTGATCAACATTGCAGATGTGTACAATTTTATTTTTCAGTGGAGAGGAATCGGAAAGACTGGATGCAATGGGACGGAGGATTTTTACACTATATACAAGCTGAGAATGTCCACTTTGCTGTAGTGATGAAGCAAAAAATACGAGTCTTAAGACAATTATTCTGACAAAGTTTCTATGTGCTCAAGTTATAATTGTGCCTCCAGAGTGATAACAATTTTATAAAACTTTTAACTATGTCATGTTAATTTGGATGATTAAAATAAAATCCCACAAAGATTTGATTCATATATTTGAATCACTATTGACATGATATGGAGTTTTCATTGGGATCCATCCAGATTTCAGTGAAATCATAATTAATGAACGTTTTCAGGTCAATTTCACTGAGATTTCACCAAGATCTCACTGAGATCCACATCCAGATTTCAGTGAGATCCCAGTGAAATCCCAGTGAAATCAAGTTTGACATATTGAGGGTGATTTCACTGGGATTTCTTTGTTTTTCAGTGAAATTTCACTGAGATCCCAGTGAAATTCGCTGGGATTTGAAAAAAAGACCGAAATATGACAATCTCATTGAATTTCACTGGGATTTCACTGAGATCTCAGTCACATTTTCACTGGGGAACACATTTGAAGGGCGCAGATGTTCACGACCGAGAAAATGTGTATTTTTGCTATTATTGCATAAAATAAGAGCAAACATCCAATATATAGTCCACTGTAACGTTCAGATGTACAATAACCGCTGATGAACATGACTCGATAACGATTGACACATTCGACGTTATAAAATAAACAATTTATGTTTTACATATCCACGAACCGGTTCTACATCAAGGTTGCAATCGCTGACTCGACACGGGTCAAATTAAATAAATGGTTTTGGATTATATTATGCTCTTTAGCTGTGAGTCTATTGCATGTTACCGATTATCGAGTTAAAAAAGCTGATATTATTGTTTGATATTACATTTACATTAACGTTTACAATATGTTTAGATGAAATTTACGGGTTTTGGCGCCAAATGACTAGCGTTATGACATCAAACCGCTGACGTGATGTCATTTTCCTACTATTCGGTCCCAGTGTTTGTAAAATTCCTAGTATTAAACCCACTTTATCGAGCGTATTATATACTTCGGAACTGGCCAATCTTTCACTATTTTATATCGCACTGTGATTAATACCATAATGTTTAAACAATACCTGACATAAATCGCCGATTTTCGGCCAGTAGCCGGGAGATGCAGCGTCCACGTTTTGTTTACTAACGGCGAAGGGGTATGTAAAACACCTAACCGGTCTGAAACGGCACGTGCGCGCGAGAATCCACTTGTTTATACACGTTTTCTCACCGTTTATGCCCGGGTTTTGCAATGTTTCTGTATCCCTTAAGCGGGCGTAAAACATAGATTTTATCGATATATTATCGATAAAGAACTGTACTCTTCTTTGTTATATCACAGCTCTTAAAAGTTATGTAATCTCTGGTAATATCTATTTTGTATTTACAATTACTATTTAGCTATGTAGATCAAGATCCGACAATGCACATAATATTATAACATTTGAATTGGTATTTGCATATACATGTTCGATCATTATATCATTAAAATAAATTGAAATACAAGATATTAGATTAGTAACTAAAATATTTTTTAAACTCATTATAAACACTATTAAAGTGTTACCGGTAGGTAAGAAATAAAATGTTACTTTGCTTAAAAGATTCTGTATAAATCTCTTAGACCACTCACTGATATCATAGCTCCTAAAAAATGTGACTATTTATAGCTCAAATCCCATGGCCTTGACACTTTACACAGGCTTGAAGAGTGTTTTAAGAAATATATGGATTTGCATCAGATGTACATGTTTTCACTTTCACTGTGGAATTTTAAAAAGATTCTTCAAACTAATTATATATTTGAAGCATGTACAAGTTTGAATAATTTATAAACAGAAATAAATTTAAGTCCGTAAAGTTAGGTTGACGAGTGACGAACTGTGACATTTTGTTAAGTCCGTGAAGTTAGGGTGACGAATTGACGAGTGACGAACTGACGAGTGACGAACTGTGACATTTGTTTTTCTTTCTAAAAACTTTATTTCTTTCTTTAAGATAATGTATCTGGACGTATTAAATCGAAATTAGGCCCTTTTTCATGTTTTATTTTTGTTCCATATCAGCTTGATTAGTGATCCACCCATAGATGATGTTCAGATTGATGAGTCTACACCAGTAATGCAAATTATGCCCTATTTCAAATATCATGACTATCAGTCATTCAGAAGAACTTCACAATGTGATTGACAAACTAGGCCCTATTTTAAATTTCGTGGCCAAAAGTCATTTAAAAGAGCGTCGTCAATTTTGTCAATTTCGTTGTTATTTTGAATTCCACTATAGGACCTTGTTTTTACACATAAAAAATAGAATATGTATTGCATTAATATATGTGATGCCCAAATACACTCGGAATATTCTCCATTCATTTTGTTTATATGTAAAGCGTAAATCTATAATATGATCCGTCCCACGAGAAAACCGAAAGTATGGCCTCTGCGTAATGTATCGACCCAGATCAGCATGCACACTCCGCGCAGACTGATCTGGGCCAACACATTCCTCCTCAGGGGGATAGAGTAATGATTCCTGAAACAGAAAATCCACATGAGGCGAAAAGTGTCTATCCGGGTAAGTCTGTGCGGCATACCTAGGCTTACCCGGGTCAATATTTTACGCAGACTCCACATTGTTGGTTTTCTCGCGGGACGGCTCATATGATGTGTCGAACCCACAAACTGTTACTGTCATCCCTCGACCACGAACACTTCACATATTAGTGGTGTATTTCTTATCGTATATACAAGCTTACATGTGCATATGGTTTTTAGCTCCACTGGCCAGTCGAGCTTATGTCATGGCGAAATGTCCGTTGTGCGTTCGTGCATGCGTGCGTTAACTTTTTCCTTTAAACGACTTCTCCTCCTTAACCACTCGGCCAATTTGGTTGAAACTTCATAGGAAGCATCCTCTTAATGTCCTCTCCTAAATTCCTTCAATTTATTTTTATCCATGCAGAATTCTGGTTTCCATAGCAACCGAAAGAAAAAAATAGTCAAAACTTAAAAAATCTTCTTCTCCGAAAGAGTAGGGCCTAATTTCAAATAATTTCGTAGAAATGTTCCTTTGGTGACCCTCTATCAGATTCCTTCAAGAAATGTTGATTGGTCGAAAAACATTTTTTTCATACCAATTGTATCACAATCAGACCCTTATTAACTCAAATACTTTTTCTCTTATTCTACTTTTCATCTTTCTTCTTCTCTTCTTTATCATTATTATTATCCCCTCCTTCTAATTCTTCTTTGTAGCAAAGAAAACATAGCAAGAATACTGAAATGCATGGTACATAACGTTTTCGAAATAGAAGACATATATTCGAAAGTTTTAATTTTTGTTTATATTGTAACATGTACTTACGTATATCTTGTATGAAATATATAATAATAATAAAAAAAAGTTTGTCGAAATGCATGGCTGCATATTGACCCTTTACCATCGCTTCGAGCAGTCGTTTTCCAAGTTTGCGTATGAACAACTTAACCCTGTTTGTGAAGTCCACCTTAACAAAACAATAAGACGTTTAAAGCAGCATCTTTTTGGCTTCATATAGGATTTGATCACGATCTTTAAATCTAGTGAATTTTACCACATGTGTACACTTTCTATCGTCAATCGATTTCACCTTGAGTGCTAGTTCAATGTCTATCTTTTCAAGACTCTGCAAATTCAAGTTGTTTTTGATACAGCGACTAACGTTTTCCTCCGTTTCGCTCCAAGACTCGTTTAGACAACCACGAATACCCCCCGATTCGCAGGTTATTACGTCTATTACGCCCCTCTAAAAGTGCGATATTAGAGCTGAGGTTGTCCATTTTATACTTCATCTCCTCATTATCTTTCCTATATAATAGCCTCAATTTTTAATAAGAATGCCAAATCATGCTGAAATAAGTTTGATATTGACTTGACAAAGATGTATCAATTAATATTAACATTTTCTTTATTGCTTGTTATTTTTAATAGTATTTAGTTCATATGAAAGTCGCCACTTCGCCACGCCATGTGTTTCCTTGTTGTCCCTCACCAGTCCTCCACATGCAATTATTTGCCTTACTACAAAGATATTAAGGAATCCGTCTTCTCCTTTCATTTAATTTAGATTTTATAAGCATGTTCTTCTTTTGTTAAAACAATAGAATATTGAGAGTAGCTTAAATGGCACCATCTGAAGAAAAATGCAACATCTATCAAAAGGAAAGAGTAATTGAAATCATGTAGACAATATTGTGGAAAAGGGGAGAACTGATATTATATGAGCACTTTCTCCTTTTCTCTTGCTTGTTAGCTCACCTATGCACGAAGTGCAAGGTGAGCTTTTGTGATCACTGAATGTCCGGCGTCGTTGTCGTCGTCGTCGTCGTCTGTCCGTCCGTCTGTTAACAATTTCCTACAGATGATTTCTTCTACTAAACCATTGGACATATCACAGATTTCAAAATAACTTCACAGGAATGGTCCTTAGGTGGTCCCCTTTCAAAGTTGTTCAAAGAATTTAATTCCAAGTAGAACTTTGGCTGTTGCGGCATCAGAAAAGGGGAAAATTGCCAAATCTTAAAAAATCTTCTTGTCCAAAGGTGCTGGCCCGATTTGAAAATTATTTTGCACAAATGTTCCTTAGGGCCACCCTCTACCAAGATTCTTCAAATATTTCCGATCCGTTGAAAAACATGGCCGCAAGGGGGCGGGGTTTGTTTTCCTTATATGTGCATTGTTAAAACTTTAAAAAATCTTCTTGTTCAAAAGTACTAGCCAGATTTCAAAATAATTTCACAGAAATGGTCCTTAGGTGGTCCCCTTTTAAGTTATTCAAAGAATTTCATTCCAAGTAGAAGTTTGGTTGCTGCAGCATCAGAAAAGGGGAAAATTGCCAAATCTTAAAAAATCTTCTTGTTCATAAGTGTTGGCCCGATTTAAAAATTAATTTGCACAAATGTTCCTTGGGGCACCCCCTACCAAGCTTGTTCAAATATTTCCGATCCGTTGAAAAACATGGCCGCAAGGGGGTGGGGCTTGTTCATAGACTCATACAGGGGAAAGAACACTGAAAACTTTTTAAGTTTGATTAAATCAGGTGAGCGATATAGGACCATCATGGTCCTCTTGTTTTTAAAAGTCATCTGCTGCAGATGCATTTAAAGTCATTTACATTAGAGAGGGGGTTAAATGCCTCAGAGAGACATAAATATAAATTTAGAGCCATATTCTTAAACAACATCTTAGAAACAAATGTGAAATATCTTAAGTAGCTTTTCATGCAAGGTTTAAAACAAATGACAATAGGAGAAGATACCATTATGTATGAAATATTCTTAATTACTCTGTACTGCATATTACTACAATCTATAGATCTACATTGTTTCTGACATTGACATTTGAACAAGTAAATAACTTTGTCAGACCATGTTGCTTAACCCTTTCCCACATACGGACACTTCCTGCCGCGTCTGCATTATTGTGGTACAAGAAAAAAAGTGTTCAGTATGAGCAATTCCTCCTTCAATCATTTGAATGTCCTTTAGTAGACTGATTGTGACAATTTCCTTTCTGTCCCTTGTCCATTTCTTCACAATGAAGACGGCCGATGAAGGAAGATATTGTTATATTCTGGCACAAAAACAAATCCTTTTCAGATGGTATCCTTTATAATCCGATCTTTCATGCAAGAGACATTATACACATCTTGACAAATATGTACCCGATGACTTGAAGATAGGATTTGAAAGGCAATTGCTCCCTAAGATATGTCGATACCGACAAAGGCTATTTGTTTCGGTGTAAGATCTCTATCTTGCAAACAATTGTTCTGTTTTGTAATGTTTTAACCCTTTCCCATATATAACAATTCTGCAGCAGAGGACTTTGAAACGTCTATAATTGGGGATGTGTTAACCCTTTTCCCAACTGCAGGTAAATGTCGACACATCGGCAGAAGGTGACGTTTGAAATAATGACCACAATGTTATCTACTTAATGATTAAACAGCCATTTATGGAGATTTTTGTCAATCAAAACAATGATATTAACATTAACAGATGTTTTCCATAGTTTTGCCCAGATATTTTCAGAGTCGTCTGCTGCAGACTTGTGGGAAATGGTTTATGCTTTATGATAAGAGATTCTGCTTTTTCAACATTCAATCTGGCGAAGATTGGAATTACAGTCAAACCTGTACTACCGACCACCTGGTATAACCGACCCTCTGGTGTAAGCAACCACATTGAACTCCCCCCGATGTTTTTTAGTCATAAATTAACCTGCAACAAGCGAGATCCTGCTGTCTGCGACCAACGGACACTAAAACCATTCTCTTTTTAATAAAAATCCACGGGTCAGCGACCTTAAATCTAACGGTTAAATAATTCTAACACAACTGTCGCATGTAAACCACACAGGTTTAAATTATCATCAAGCTAAAGGTGTCACATGTAAAAATTACCCGAGGTCAAATTCTGCAGACGTGTATTAGAGTGGGTAAAAACCAATAATTGCCTTGTTAGCAGTTTGTATTTAATACACTTTAGCTACAGTTATTGTCTTTGTTACGACTCTCAAATACTGCAGATGTATCACAGTGGTAAAAGCCGATAATTGCATGTTTATCAGTTTGTACTTAATACACTTTAACGTCAATTATTGACCGTGTTAAATCACCCCGTGGATAGTTTTGGGATTGTTTGTGGATTAATTATGACAATTTTGGTCAGTCTTTTTGATCTCTTTAATTGGATCTGTGTTTGTTTTTTGCTTTCTAATGGTGATAGCACGTTTATTTAATCGGCTCTTTTATTAGATTTAATTAACCTGACGATGTCTTTAGATGACTCCTTAAATAATTTGTTTTTAGATGGACAGTCTATGAAACAGAACACGATCAGTGACTTTTTTAGTAAGAAGTAGTGAGTGCTCTATTCTTCTACTGAACATACATGTACATATCCTTTCCATGTTATAGTTAAACAAAAACATCAAATAATAAATAACAATCTAGTTTGTGATTAAATTTATATACGTTTTATTTATCAACTTACACTTTTGCAAATAAATATTATTAATATGGAAATAAAATATAAAATTAGAAGAACAACAAAATGTTTATTGTTACTTATTCTTTAATACCAATACATGTATAATGTAGTATACATAAGACCCTAACAACCGAAAAATACATTTGTACCTCAATAAGAGACCACCTGTCTTAAGAGACCACTTATAGCATTAATCCCTTGGGTGATCTCTTAATACAAGTTTGACTGTATACTGATATTTTTATTTTCGTTTGAAATTTGACTTTCTTGCTAGACCTTGTTAAATTATGTTTCAATAAGGAAGGTTTACGACTGTATCACCATTGTTCTTAAATAGTTATAGAAAATTACTTAATTTAACTGTCATTGATGAAATGTAAAAGAAATAGTCATATGTTCGTAATATTCTCGATTATCATTTAAAGAACTAATCTGATCAATTATAAACAACATTTAGTGAAAACTGCCTCAGTTTCGGGAGGTCGTGGATTCGATCACATACCGGGTCATACTTAAGACTTAAAAATGGTAGTAATAGCTTTGCCTCCTTGCTTCCCTTGGTGCTCACGGTTGTGGAGTTAGCATTTCGATCGACTCACTGGTGTCAATATAAATGAACCAGAAATATAAGCAAATTACCCAGAAAACCTAAGATATAACTGAAAAATTGATGGAAGCAGGGTAAAGCATTTAATGAATACATTTTGCAATGTGTTTTACATGTATGGAAGTTTGCAAGTGATATTTATACGGCAAAGTATATTTTCATTTGTCCTTGTATGATAAGGAATTGAGAATATTATTATATAAGAATAAGCGCTTAAGTGAAAGTTGACATTATAAACTTGTTAATTATTGTGAAATATGTGTAAATAAACAATACTCAATGATAAACACACAGTTTGAACATCAAAACACTTTGATCTTGCTGTGTATTGTTTGACAAGCAGTCATAGTAAGTTTCTAGAACTTTCTGACAAAACTACACATTTGGATCAGATTGCAATTATGCGCAAATATATGTTTATTTTGAACTGTCATAAGAACGCTTTAGTTGATTTTCCTGAAGTATCGCAAGGACCGTCTTACCAAAACTGCGGGATGATCTGATCGTGTGTGTGTGTGTGTGTGTGTGTGTGTGTGAGTTGGGTTTAAACGCCGTTTTCAACAATATTTAAGTCATATCACGGCATCAAGTTCACCTACTCATGTGTTTCCTGGCTTTCTCACACCAGTACTTCCACTCCACACAATACTCTTGCAAAACATCTGGCTGCTTTTCCACATAGCATGTAAGCCCATTGGTTTAAGACGAATGAAGCTTGTCAGAGTGACTTTTGTCAAACATCGAAATGAATGTTTGCCAAGCTGGGGTTCGACCTCACAACCCGTATTGCTAACGACTGATCCGGGGATTTGCTCGGGATGGTCTGAAAGCTAACTCATAGAAAATGAGGAAGAGGTTTTTGGACAATGTGTCATTTCTACAATGTTTTCATTACAAGTCGTCAGAGAAATTGTTAAGTGAGATCATATGATATCAATACGACTGTTTGACACAAAGCATCAAAGAAGCCGCAAAGTTTCATTGCACTTGAAGAAAAAACAATCAAGAGGGCCATGATGGCCATAGATCGCTCACCTGAATTATGCAATGTGATTCTTAATACAAAGCACATCAAGACAATTATTCTGACAAAGACTCCAGAGTGTTAACAAGATTGTCCTTCATTTGGGCAAGTGACCTATTCTTTTTACCTGATATGACCCATATTCGAACATGGACTAGATTTCATCAAGACAAACATTCTAACAAAGTCTCAACTTGCTCAAAGTAAAAATGCGCTTCAATTTTGCGTAGTGACCTAATTTCTGACCTAATATAACCCATATTCGTACTTGACCTAGATATCATTCAGACAAACATTCTGACAAAAGTTCAAGCTGCTGAAGCTAAAAGTGCGGCCTCAAGACTGTTACCAATGTTCAATTCGACCTAGTGACCTAGTTTTTTTAACAAACATGACCAATATTCGAACTTAGCCTACATCTCATCAAGATAAACATTCTGATAAAGTTTCAACATGCTCAAGTTAAAAATGCAGCTCCCAGAGTGTTAACAATATTTCCTAATTGACGAAAACATTATTTTATAAAAACTTTATTTCTGTCTTTTAGATAATGTATCTGGATGTATTGAATGCACGTTAGGCCCTTTTTCAAATTTCATTGCCATCAGTCATTCAGAAAAGCTTTGTCAAGTTCGTCAATTCATCAACAGGTCAATTTTGTTGACGAATGGACGAAAAAAACCAAAAACATTTAAAAACTTTATTTCTGTCTTTTAGATACTGAATCTGAACGTATTGAATGCAAATTAGACCCTATTGCAATTCTCCTGGCCATCAGTCATTCAAAAGGGCTTCATGAAGTTTGTAAATTGGTTGTAATTTTGAATTTCACGATATGGACAACATACAATGAGCCCTGACGTTTGTCAACGTATAAAATGAATGTTGAAAAACATCACAGCACATTCTTGTTCAGTTGAATAGATAAATACCTAGGTTTTAGTTGATGGTTTTCTGTATGAGGTAAATGTATTTTGGGGCTAGTCCACACATGAAATTATCATATATACACTCATACTGGTGAACGGAAGATAAATGAATATATTATATGAAAATCGGTTGTTATCTTTGACTTCGACATATACAGGTTCTAGTTGACGACATTCTTAATTGGGAAAATTATTTTGAGGCGCACTCACGTATAGAATTATCACATACACACGAACTGGTGAACAGATCCGTTAAGCAAACCATACATGAAAATGAGCCCTGATGTTTTTTAAGAAAAAAACACATCGAAATATACGTTGTCAAACATCACAGCATATTCTTCTTCAGTTGAATCTCTTCATACACAGGTTCCTGCTAATAGCTTTCTGTATGGGGGAAGTGTATTATGTGGCGCGTACACGCATGCAATTACCTAAAGTACACACATACTGGTGGACGGTCCCCAGATGCCAATTTTAGATGTAAATGAGCCTTGATGTTTATCAACGTATAAAACGCACCAAAATAAACGTTGACAAACATCACAGCACATTCTTCTTCAGTTGAATACATACACAGGTTCTAGTTGATGGCTCTCTGTATTTAGAAATGTATTCTGGTATGCGTCCACACATAAATTATCACATATACACTCATACCGTTGAGCGAAGCCCTGAAGCTATCATTAGTACGGTACAGACTGATGTTTTTAAAAATATAAATTCCGTTCAATTGAGAAATGAGCACATTCGGATATAAAGTGTCCCTGGATATTTGTATTAATATTTTGGCATTACACATACTGACTGACAGTTTTCCTTAAATGTTTGTTAAACACTAATAATTGTATAGTACTTTATGCATGATGCATAGTTCTGCGCGTTTTGGCAAATATCAAAAAATGGAAGGCTGTTTTTGTGAACAGACACATAACGGTCAAAGCCATGGTGGAGGTTCATTCTTTCCTGACGCTCGCATTCAAACTTCCGTTCAACGACCCTAAACACTTTCCTTTTCTAAGAACTTTTTTCTCAGGGAATGTGCCAGTAGTTAGATACGAGTGCACATACAATGTATGCAGTTAAACCATATGTTTGCAATAAATTAAAAGTATCGGAAATAAAACATTTTTGTCGAGTACATAAGTGAAAATCTGGTTAGTGGGTCAATTCGTAGGCATTTTACTCAGTCTTTGAAGGAAATTTGTTTTGCTTTTGTCAATTTCACATTGTATGTTGTACCGACCTAGCAGACTAAATTCCATATCTCTGTACGTGTAAATGCTGTGATTGTTTGCCACATAATCACCAAAGTATATCTAAAGAAGACATAGAATGACATAGATCATATCCATACAGTGTAGACTAAATTGGTATTGTTTTCATTAGTGAACCCATTGTAATAAGGTTGACATATCAAATGTTGTTTACTGCTAGTAAAGAGAATATAAAGGCCCGTCCTTTTGCTGTTACCAAGATGTACAAAACCGTGAAGTTTGGCAAGAGAACCCTTCATTTGAACAAATATAAATTTCAACTTGTTACCACTACTTAAGAGTAATTTGGTTGCAATACAATCAGCGAGCAAAGTTGTTGCGGCATGGTTTAAGCTCGCTGAGGTATATAGCTATTTTGATAACTGGTCTTATTTATATTGTACTAACAATATAAAGAAAGGAGCATTCCAAAATAAAATAAAAAAGGGATTGTCTCTTCAGTTTCTACTAGATTCTTCATCACAGGAGTTAGTTTTAATCATAAGACTCAGAAAACACAATCATATTTTTTTGTCAATTCTTCAACAAAATAGACAAACTAGACGATGCTCTTCTGAATTACCAGTGCCTATGAAAAAATCTGGCAAAAAAATAGAAAAATTTCTTCTTTTGTAACAATGTGTTCAAAACTCGTATTTCAACTATTCAATTATTTGTACTTTCATAAATATATAGAGAATTTTCGTATTTTTGCCTAAATATGTTCAAAGTCGTCTGCTGCAAATTTGGTGTATGTGTGAATGGGTTAACTTTATGGACTGATTACTGTCTATCCTCTGTGCAGCATAGACTTGTGAGGAAACATAACATAAGCACTCAGGGATCAAGGTCAGGATGACAGTTTCGGCGAATTACGAAGGCAGCGACATGCTGTGAACTTGAAATACTGTTGAAATAAAAAATAAAAGGGTTTCAAAAAAAAGTTGCCTTCTTGGGTTTTAACCCTTTCCCACATCAACAAATCTGTAGCAGAAGACTAAAGGATAACAAGAGAGTCATGATGGCACTGGATCGCTCACCTGATTTTATTTTCAATTTAGCCATATAAGCCCTTCTGGCGGCCATATTTTTCGACCAATCAACTTGGCTTGAAGGAATCCGATAGAGGATCACTTTAGGAACATTTCTACAAAATTATTTGAAACAAGAGGGCCATGATGGCCCTGGACCGCTCACCTGATTTTTTTTTTCCACTTTACCTAAATAAGCCACGCCCCCTGGAGGCCATAGTTTCCAACCAATCAACTTGGCTCTACAAAATTATTTGAAAATCAGCCTGACACTTTTGGAGAAGAAGATTTTTTAAGTTTTCACTATAGCCATATAATGCAAAATAGCCCTGCCCACTGGCGGCCATGTTTTTCAACCAATCAACATGGCTTGAAGGAATCTGATAGAGGGTCATCCAAGGATCATTTCTTCAAAATTATTAGAAAATTGTCCTGACACTTTCGGAGAAGAAGATTTTTTAAGTTTTCACTATAGCCATATAAGGCAAAATAGCCCCTCCCCCCTGGTGGCCATGTTTTTCAACCAATCAACATGGCTTGAAGGAATCTGATAGAAGGTCATCCAAGGAACATTTCTACAATGTTTTTGAAATCGGCCTGACACTTTCGGAGGAGAAGATTTTTTAAGTTTTCACTATAGCCATATACGGCAAAATAGCCCCGCCGCCCCTGGCGGCCATGTTTTTTGACCAATCAACATGGCTTGAAGGAATCTGATAGAGGGTAATCCAATGACAATTGTGTCATGACTGCAATGACAGTACCCATTTTAAATGTTATACCCTCACGATTACGTGTACTCTTAATCATCATAACTTAATGAAGCAATTAAAGGCGTGTTTCTACGATAACAAATTTGTCAATGTACTTTTAGAATCCAGATTACTTCTGCACAACATGTTCTCAAAACGAACGGTGCATATGTATTTGCATACAAAGACTAATAATCTACAACATGTTTTCCAAATGGGGTCCAGACGATTTGTAACCTCTCCGTTTCGTAACAGGAGAAAAACATGGCCGTTTGGTAACCGAACCATTTCATTACCGAAAATGTTTGGCTGTATGGTAACTGATACTGTTTTGTACCCGAAAACAAATTGACTGTTTCGTACCCGAAAATAAATTGGTTGTTTCGTACCCGAAAATAAATCTGCCATTTGGTAACCGAACCGTTTCGTACCCGGAAAATGTTGGCTGTTTGGTAACTACTGTTTTGTACCAGAAAACAAATTGGCTGTTTTGTACACGAAAATAAATTGGTTGTTTCGTACCCGAAAATATAGCGGCTGTTTCGTATAATATAATTTGCAACAGTGCAATATCTTTGAAAGTCTAATAGGTGCTATCTTGAACAAGTTTTTTTGTTTAGAAGAAGAACACCTTTGATTGTCAGTCGAAAACGTAACATGATAAGATATGGGACGCACTCATTTCTCAAATCTGCTTAAAACATTGTAACCCTTTCGTTTCGGAGCCTATATCTTATTGAGCTCCTTCTACGTGTGAAAGCGTTATAGGTTACACATACGAACACATCATAAGAGATAAAACAAGAGGCCCATGGGGGCCTATGCTCTACTGGCATTGATCTGGCTTGTTTCAAAAGGAACCAATATGTCATCAATATTCAAATACCATCTAAGTTTGGTGAAGATCAGATAGTAAATGGAAGCTCTATTGTGTTCACAAGCTGTATTATAGCAATTTTGACAATTTCAAGGGCCATAATTCAGTCATGCATTGGGCGGATCTCGATTGTTTTAGAAAGGAATCAAGCTCTCATGGATATCTAACTACTGTATAAGTTTGGTTGAGATACAATAACAAGAGGCCCAAGAGGGCCAGTATCGCTCCACGGCCTTAAGGCAAAAATCAAATCTCCAAACAGCCCTGCCCCCTAGTGGCCATATTTTTTACCAACCACCATGGCTTAAAGGAATCTTGTAGAGTGTCACCCAAGGAATGTTTCTGCAAAATTATTTGAAAATCGGCCTGACACTTTCGGAGGAGAAGATTTTTTAAGTTTTCACAATAGCCATATAAGGCAAAATAGCATCACCCCATGGCGGCCATATTTTTGAACCAATCAACATGGCTTGAAAGAATCTGATAGAGGGTCACCCAAAGAACATTTCTACAAAGTTATTTGAAAATCTGCTCAACACTTTCTGAGAAGAAGATTTTTTAAATTTTCACTATGGTCATATAGAGCAAAATAGCCCCGCCCTCTGGCGGCCATATTTTTCTACCAATCAACATGGCTTGAGGGAATCTGATAGAGGGTCACCCAAGGAACATTTCTACAAAATTATTTGAAAATCAGCCTGACACTTTTGGAGGAGAAGATTTTTAATTTCTCTCTTTAGCCATATAAGGCAAAATAGCCCCGCCCTCTGGCGGCCATGTTTTTTGACCAATCAGCATGGCTTGAAGGAATCTGATAGAGGGTCACCCAAGGAACGTTTCTACAAAATTATTTGAAAATCTGCTCAACACTTTCAGAGAAGAAGATTTTTTAAGTTTTCACTATGGTCATATAAGGCAAAATAGCCCCGCCCTCTGGCGACCATGTTTTTCAACCAATCAACATTTCTTGAAGGAATCTAATAAAGGGTCACCCAAGGAACATTTCTACAAAATTATTTAAAAATCAGCTTGACACTTTCGGAGGAGAAGATTTTTTTAATTCTCTCTTTAGCCGTATAAGGCAAAATAGCCCCGCCCTCCGGCGGCCATGTTTTTTTACCAATCAACATGGCTTGAAGGAATCTGATAGAAGGTCACCCAAGGAACATTTTTACATTTTTTTTTGTAAATCTGCTCAACACTTTCAGAGAAGAAGATTTTTTAAGTTTTCACTATAGTCATATAAGGCAAAATAGCCCCGCCCTCTGGCGACCATGTTTTTCAACCAATCAACATTTCTTGAAGGAATCTAATAAAGGGTCACCCAAGGAACATTCCTACAAAATTATTTGAAAATCGGCCTGACACTTTCAGAGAAGAAGATTTTTTAAGTTTTCACTATATTTTTCTTTTGGTTGCCATGGAAACCAGAATTATGGATGGATAAAAAAAAAAGAATTTAAGAGAGGACATTGAGAGGATGCTTCCTATGAAGTTTCAACCAAATTGGCCAAGTGGTAAGTGAGAAGAAGTCGTTTAAAGGAAAAAGTTAACGCACGCACGCACGCACGCACGCACGCACGCACGTACAACGGACAATTCGCCATGACATAAGCTCGACTTCACATTGCCATCTATCTTTATTCCAAGATTCAATAAATTCCTTCAAGTAGTTTCTGAGTTCTGCTCTGGACAAAGTTTACACTATTAAAATATTGAACAAGGGGGAGATAACTCATAATTCTTGCAAGGTGCACAACTTCACATTGCCATCAATCTATGTTCCAAGTTTCAATAAATTCCTTCAAGTAGTTTCTGAGTTCTGCTCTGGACAAAGTTTACACTATTAAAATATTGAACAAGGGCAGATAACCACAAAAAAGTGGCCCATAGTTATAATTATTGCAAGGTGCACAACTTCACATTGCCATCTATCTACGTTCCAAGTTTCAATCAATTCCTTCAAGTAGTTTCCGAGTTCTGCTCTGGACAAACAAAAGTTAAGAAGAAGAAGAAGAACTAGAGATTGTAACTGTGGCAACAGTTACGAACGATTCCCTTGCCATTTTATTTAACAATGGGAGATAACAGAAACGAGTATTCGGTCATGCGCTAATACACTTGCGAAAGTAGTACCACTTGATTAGGAACACATGTACTAAGTTTCAAGTCTCTATCACTTGTCGTTTTTGAGTTATACAATTCCGAAAAATCGACCAATCAGAAATGAGTATTCGGTCATGCGCTAATACACTTGAGAAGGTAGTACTACTTGATTAGGAACACATGTACTAAGTTTCAAGTCTCTATCACTTGTCGTTTTTGAGTTATACAATTCCGAAAAATCAACCAATCAGAAACGAGTATTCGGTCATGCGCTAATACACTTGAGAAAGTAGTACCACTTGATTAGAAATACATGTACTAAGTTTCAAGTCT
The DNA here is from genome assembly GCA_031761405.1 of Serripes groenlandicus. Classification (NCBI taxonomy): domain Eukaryota; kingdom Metazoa; phylum Mollusca; class Bivalvia; order Cardiida; family Cardiidae; genus Serripes; species Serripes groenlandicus. The sequence continues at coordinate 207,898 of JASEVX010000245.1, forward strand.
CTATCATTTGTCGTTTATGAGTTATACAAGTCAGAAAAATCGACCAATCAGAAACGAGTATTCGGTCATGCGCTAATACACTTGAGAAAGTAGTACCACTTGATTAGAAATACATGTACTAAGTTTCAAGTCTCTATCACTTGTCGATTTTGAGTTATACAAGTCAAAAAATCGACCAATCAAAAACGAGTATTCGGTCATGCGCTAATACACTTGAGAAAGTAGTACTTCTTGATTAGAATCACATGTACTAAGTTTCAAGTCTCTATCACTAGCCATTCTTTAGTTATACAAGTCAGAAAAATCGACCAATCAGAAACGAGTATTCGGTCATGCGCTAATACACTTGAGAAAGTAGTACTACTTGATTAGAAACACATATACTAAGTTTCAAGTCTCTATCACTTGTCGTTTTTGAGTTATACAAGTCCGAAAAATCGACCAATCAGAAGCGAGTATTCGGTCATGCTCAAATACACTTGAGAAAGTAGGTCACTTAATTGGGAACACTTGTAATAAGTTTCAAGTCTCTATCACTTTTCGTTATCGAGTTATACAAGCTTTAATCACCAAATTATTAAAATAATGAAAAAGGGGAGATAACTTTGCAAAAGAATGGCTTAGAGTTATCATTCTTCAATCTTGCACACCTTAACATTGCCATCTATCTATGTTCCAAGTTTCAATATTATCTAACCATTCGTTCACAAGATATCGCTCGGACAAAACTTGATTTAAATATTGAAAAAGGGGAGATAACTTTGCAAAAAAGGGGCTCAGAGTAATCATTTTTGCTTCTTGCACAACTTCACATTGCCATCTATCTATGTTCCAAGTTTCAATAATATCTGACCATTAGTTCATGAGATATCGCTCGGACAAAAATTTGGATAGGAGAAAAAGAATAAAGAAAGAAAGAATAACTAGAGATTGTAACTGTAGCAACAGTTACGAACGATTCCCTTGCCATTTTATTGAAAAGGGGCAGATAACTTTGCAACAAAGTGGCCCAGATTATCCGGTCATGCGCTAATACACTTGAGAAAGTAGTACTACTTGATTAGAAACACATGTACTAAGTTTCAAATCTCTATCACTTGTCGTTTTTGAGTTATAAAATTCCGAAAAATCGACCAATCAGAAACGAGTATTTAGTCATGCGCTATAACACTTGAGAAAGTAGAACTACTTGATTAGGAACACATGTACTAAGTTTCAAGTCTCTATCCCTTTTCGTTATTGAGTTATACAAGTCCGAAAGATCGACCAATAAGAAACGAGTATTCGGTCATGTGCTAATTTACTTGTAAAAGTAGTACTACTTGATAAGAAACACATGTACTAAGTTTCAAGTCTCTATCACTTGTCGTTTTTGAGTTATACAAGTTCGAAAAATCGACCAATCAGAAACGAGTACTCGGTCATGCGCTAATACACTTGAGAAAGTAGTTCTACTTGATTAGAAACACATGTACTAAGTTTCAAGTCTCTATCACTAGTCGTTTTTGAGTTATACAAGTCCGAAAAATCGACCAATCAGAAGCGAGTATTCGGCCATGCTCAAATACACATGAGAAAGTAGTATCACTTGATTGGGAACACTTGCACTAAGATTCAAGTCTCTATCACTTTTCGTTATCGAGTTATACAAGCTCAAATCATCCAATTATTAAAATATTGAAAAAGGGGAGATAACTTTGCAAAAAAGTGGCCCAGAGTTATAATTCTTGCATGTTGTACAACTGCACAGTGCCATCTATCTATGTTCCAAGTTTCAATATTATCTGACCATTCGTTCACAAGATATCGCTCGGACAAAAATTGATTAAAATATTGAAAAAGGGGAGATAACTTTGCAAAAAAGTGGCTCAGAGTTATCATTCTTGAAAACTGCACAACTTCACATTGCCATCTATCTATGTGGCAAGTTTCAATCAATTCCATAAAGTAGTTTATGAGTATTGCTCTGGACAAAAATTTGGATAGGAGAAAGAAAATAATAATAATAACTAGAGATTGTAACTGTAGCAACAGTTACGAACGATTCCCTTGCCATTTTATTTAACAAGGGGAGATAACAGAAACGAGTATTCGGTTATGCGCTAATACTCTTGCGAAAGTAGTACTACTTGATTGGGAACAGATGTACTAAGTTTCAAGTCTCTATCACTTGTCGTTTTTGAGTTATACAAGTCCGAAAAATCAACCAATCAGAAACGAGTATTCGGTCATGCGCTAATACACATGCAAAAATAGTACTACTTGATAAGAAACACATGTACTAAGTTTCAAGTCTCTATCACTTGTCGTTTTTGAGTTATACAAGTCAGAAAAATCGACCAATCAGAAACGAGTATTCGGTCATGCGCTTATACACTTGAGAAAGTAGTACTACTTGATTAGAATCACATGTACTAAGTTTCAAGTCTCTATCACTAGTCATTTTCGAGTTATACAAGTCCGAAAAATCGACCAATCAGAAACGAGTATTCGGTCAAGCTCAAATACACAGGAGAAAGTAGGTCACTTGATTGGGAACATTTGTACTAAGTTTCAAGTCTCTATCTCTTTTCGTTATCGAGTTATACAAGTTCAAATCACCCAATTATTAAAAAAATGAAAAAGGGGAGATAACTTTGCAAAAAAGTGGCCCAGAGTTATAATTCTTGCATGTTGTACAACTGCACAGTGCCATCTATCTATGTTCCAAGTTTCAATAATATCTGACCATTCGTTCACAAGATATCGCTCTGACAAAAACTGATTAAAATATTGAAAAAGGGGAGATAACTTTGCAAAAAAGTGGCTCAGAGTTATCATTCTTGAAAACTACACAAGTTCACATTGCCATCTATCTATGTTGCAAGTTTCGATCAATTCCATCAAGCAGTTTATGAGTATTGCTCTGGACAAAAATTTGGATAGGAGAAAGAAAATAATAATAATAATAATAATAAAAAACAATAGAAAAACAATACGATTCCCAACTCTGTTGGGGAATCGTAATAATAAAAAACAATAGAAAAACAATACGATTCCCAACTCTGTTGGGGAATCGTAATAATAACAAGTGCTGATTGTGATTGCAAGCAAGTCACATATATATCCCCAACCGGCAAATTGCCACCACGGGATAACATTTCGATACCGGAACTGAACTCGCCACACCTATATCTACTTGAAAGCCAAATTTCATCGAATTTGGAGCATTTTTAGGTTTTGTCGGCAATTTTAAATGTAAAATGGCCACCGCGGCATTAAATTTATATTTGCTTGAAAACAAAATTTCATCAAAATCGGAGTATTTTTTTGTTTTGGCGGCCATTTTGAATAAAAAATGGCCGCCGCTGGATAAAATTTCCTATTGCGGAAAACAAAATTTCATCGAAATCGAGGCAATTTTAGGTTTCGGCAGCCATTTTGAATAAAATATGGCCGCCGCAAGATAACATTTTTGATACCGTAAATGAACTCACCACACTTATATTTACTTGAAAACCAAATTTCATCAAAATCGGAGCATTTTAAGGTTTCGATGGCCATTTTGAATAAAATATAGCCGCCACGGGATAAAAATTCGATACCGGAAATGAACTCGCCACACCCATATCAACTTGAAAACTAATTTCATCAAAATCATTTTTAGTTTTAGGCAGCCATTTTGAATTTAAAATGGCCGTCGCGGAATAAAATTTCTATACTGGGAATGAACTCACCACACTTATATGTACTTGAAAACCAAATTTCATCGAAATCGGATCATTTTTAGTTTTTTCGGTGGCCATTTTGAATAAAAAATAGCAACCGCGGGATAACATTTCGATACCGGAAATGAACTCGCCACACCTATGTCTACTTGAAAACAAAATTTCATTGAAATCGGAGCGTTTTATGGTTTATTGAGGTTTTGAACATTTTTTAAGTATAAAAAGGGGCATATTTTCATAAAGATCCCTCCATACATCTCCTAGAAAAACCCTGGACAATTTGGTGGGATAGAAGAGGAAAAATAATAATAACAAGTGCTGATTGTGATTGCAAGCAAGTGACATATATATCCCCAACCAGTAAATTGCCAAATTTACATTTACTTGAAAACATAAATTTCATAGAAATTTGAGCATTTTTAAGTTTTAGCGGCCATTTTTAATAAAAAATGATCGCGGGGGATAACATTTGGATGCCGGAAATGAACTCGCCAGACTTATATCTACTTCAAAACCAAATATCATCAAAATCTGAACATTTTTAGTATAAGGCGGCCATTTTGAATATAAAATCGACACCGTGGGATAAAAATTCGATATCGGAAATGAACTCGCCACACCTATATGTAGTTGAAAACCAAATTTCATCAAAATCGAAGGATTTTTAGTTGAAGGCGGCCATTTTGAATTTAAAATGGCTGCCGTGGGATAAAATTTTGAAACCCGAATGAACTCGATACACCCATATCTACCTGAAAACCAAATTACATCGAAATTGGAGAATTTTTAGTCTTAGGCGGCCATTTTGAATAAAAAATGGCAGCCTCGGAATAAAATTTCGATACCGGATATGATCTCACCACACCTATTTGTACTTGAAAACCAAATTTCATAGAAATCGGTGCATTTTTAGTTTTAGGTGGCCATTTTGAATTTAAAATGGCCACCGCGGGATAAAATTTGGATAGCGGGAATGAACTCGCCACACCTATATGTACTTGAAAACCAAATTTCATCAAAATCGGAGCATTTTAAGGTTTTAGGTTTTGGCGGCCATTTTGAATAAAAAATGGCCATAGCGGAATAAAATTTACATTTACTTGAAAACATAAATTTCATTGAAATTTGAGCATTTTTAAGTTTAAGCGGCCATTTTTAAAAAAAAATGGCCCCCGGGGGATAAAATTTGGATACCGGAAATGAACTCGCCAGACCTATATCTACTTGAAAACCAAATATCATCAAAATCTGAACATTTTTAGTATAAGGCGGCCATTTTGAATATAAAATCGACACCGCGGGATAAAAATTCTATATCGGAAATGAACTCGCCACACCTATATCTACGTGAAAACCAAATTTCATCAAAATCGAAGGACTTTTAGTTGAAGACGGCCATTTTGAATCTAAAATGGCTGCCGCGGGATAAAATTTTGAAACCCGAATGAACTCAACACACCCATATCTACCCGAAAACCAAATTACATCGAAATTGGAGAATTTTTAGTCTTAGGCGGCCATTTTGAATAAAAAATGGCATCCTCGGAATAAAATTTCTATACCGGAAATGATCTCACCACACCTATATGTACTTGAAAACCAAATTTCATAGAAATCGGTGCATTTTTAGTTTTAGGCGGCCATTTTGAATTTAAAATGGCCACCGCGGGATAAAATTTGGATAGCGGGAATGAACTCGCCACACCTATATGTACTTGAAAACCAAATTTCATCAAAATCGAAGCATTTTTAGGTTTGGGCTGCCATTATGAATAAAAAATGGCCGCCGCGGGATAAAAGTTGGATACCGGAAATGAATTCGCCACACCTATATCTACTTGACAACCAAATTTCATAGAAATCAGAGCATTTTAAGGTTTGTTGAGGTTTCGAAGATTTTTTAAGTATAAAAAGGGGCATAACTCCGGGAAATAGGAACGGAGTTACCTCTGTTTTAAGCGCACACAATATCATGTGCTGCTGATTATTTCTACCAAGTTTGGCATCAATATCTTATACGGTGTAGGAGAAGTAGGCCGGACAATACGGACGGAAATTTCTTGATGTTTGATGGCGGTTGTCTAAAAATGGGCATAACTCTGGTAAAAAGGAACGGAGTTACCTCCTGTTTTGGCACACACAATATCATGTGTTGTCGATTCTTTCTACTAAGTTTGGCATCAATATGTTATACATTGTAGGAGAACTAGGCCGGACAAATGACGGACTGAAATTTTTTGATTTTTGACGGCTTCCCGTTCGAAAATGGCGGCCATCTTTAAAATTCTAAAACCCACCTGCACAACTTCAGGCGTAAACCTATGTTTGTGCCAATTTTCATAAAGATCCCTCGATACATCTCCTAGAAAAACTCCGGACAAATTGGAGGTAAAGAAGAAGAAAAAAAATAATAATAATAAGAAACGGTGCAAAAACAATATATCCCCCAACTTTGTTGTTGGGGATATAATAAGAAACGGTGCAAAAACAATATATCCCCCAACTTTGTTGTTGGGGATATAATAAGAAACGGTGCAAAAACAACATATCCCCCAACTTTGTTGTTGGGGATATAATAAGAAGAAACGGTGCAAAAACAACATATCCCCCAACTTTGTTGTTGGGGATATAATAATAAGAAACAGCGCAAAAACAACATATCCCCCAACTTTGTTGTTGGGGATATAATAAAAAACAATAGAAAAACAATACGATTCCCAACTTTGTTGGGGAATCGTAATAATAAAAAACAGTAGAAAAACAAAACGATTCCAACTTTGTTGGGGAATCGTAATAATAATACGAATAAGAATAAGAATAACTACAAATACAGCATGTCCCCTCTTTCGGAGAAGGGGAGACATAATAAAGACTGTATCGTGTTAACCAGCTCTATTATAGCAATTTTGACCATTTCAATGGCCATAATCCAGTCATGCATGGGAAAATCTGGCTGGTTTTCGAAAGGAACTGAGCTCTCATGGATATCTAACTACTGTATAAGTTTGGTTGAGATACAATCAATTGTGAAGACTATATCGTGTAAACAAGCTCTTTTATAGCAATTTTGACCATTTCAAGGGCCATAATCCAGTCATGCATGGGCGGATCTGTGGCTTGTTTTCGAAAGGAACCGAGCTCTCATAGATATCTAACTACTGTATAAGTTTGGTTGAGATACAATCAAAAGTGAAGACTGTATCGTGTTAACAAGAAATTGTTTACGGACGGACGACGGACATATCGCCACGACATAAGAGCCCTTCTGGCCTTTGGCCAGTAGAGCTAAAAAATAAGAATTCAGTACAATCTTACTGTTTTCACATATATCAAAATCTCAACACCATAGGACTTTTTTTCGCCACTTAGTTTCTGGTTTTACTGGACTTTTTTCATTACCTGGCGATTTTTCCTTCTTAAGGGTTTTTATTTGCTTTGTGATTTCTATTGTTTCAAAAGTGCTGTCTATTACTAGGTTGTGAGTTTGGGATGTAGATTGACGTTGATCTAAATCAAGGCTTTCTATAGTATATGCTTTTCAGAATGTCCTTCAATAATATTATGATTTGGTTTGTATACCTGTTTGAAATGCTGGGCAAAGGCGTTAGCCATAGGTCATTTTCACTGATCGCACAGTAATGTAAAACTTATAAATGCATTTTCCCTTAGTTACACAATTCAACTAAAACTCAATTTTTCATGTTTTAAGAGATTTGGAATATTTCGATAACTCTATGCTGTTTTCATGTGAGACAGCTCATTACGAGCTGAATGACCCAATTCTGTGTTGTTCGCAAAGATTTCCTTATTGCCATTTGAGCTGAAAGGGTTAAAATATCTAAAACGTTTTGAATTCATAAACATTTTATAAATCAAAATGATAAAATGTTTGCATCTTTAGAAAATTTGATTTATTCATAGCATTGTGAATTCATCACTAAAACTCATTTCACTGAAAAGAAACTCTTTTCCCTAAAACACAAGTTAAATATGTTGAACTACGTATACACATATCTAAGAAATGAATGGTCACTAGAAAATTAAATCCCCAAGAAAAAGGATGGATGGATTAACTGATATGTCGAGTTTAAACCCATTTGATAACAGCTTGCATAACTGCAGTTAGCATTCTCCACTTGAACACAATTAGAAAAAGAGACATGGTAAGATGAGAAAAGAAAATTGTATAAATTATGGTTCCCTTTGTGAACCTTTATACACAAATGAAAAGAGTTATTTATGATTATACAATGATACTCTGAATAACCATTTCTCACCTGAAGACACAATTTGGTGTACACGTAACCGCATCAGACGACATTTGAAAGGTAAAATTGCTCATAATGAGCACTTTCTCCATTTGCTACAATATTTTCAAATCCTATTAAATGATAATACTATTATTTAAAATCATTTTTAATGTTTTTGCCAAGACGATATTTTAAAGTCGTCTGCTGCAGAATAAATGTAAAGGAGAAACAGATCAAAAGAACTTTGAAAGTGTGTTGAAATCAGATATCGTATATAATTATGAAATGTGAAATGTTTTATGGTAGTGAAACCCACATAGCGACCATAACGGGCCGTGCTGTACGAACATCAGTGTACATAATGACTAAATATGCACTGCCACGCTATTTCATATCAATGTGCACTATGGGCCCGAGACCTCTCTCCGCCTCGGTGCAGGATCGATACCCGCCGGGTCATACAGAAAACTTTAAAACTGGTGATTATTGCTGAACGATCAGAGTTTTAAGAGTTAAGGGTAAACAGATAAATCAGATCACTTTCCAGTTTTCTTCTTTCGTTGTGTTGGCCTTCTTTTTCAAATGTTAATATAGGAAGACGAATATTTCCATGAAGGTGTCTCTGTTTGGCAATAAATTACTTCTCTATACGAAAACGTGTTGGGTCCACATTTGTCAATCCACTTTCTCAGCTAAACCAATAGACTAGATTTCAATTTTTACCACATATGACAAATCAGCAGCAGACAACATAGAAAACTTGTATTCAAAACTATGGAAACTCTCTTTAAATGAAAGTTTTTATGAGCATTTTTTTCTTTTGTCACCATTGTCAAACTTTGTCTGCTGCAGAGGCGTTAAAAAGCGTCTGTATGTGGGAAGGGTTAAATCATGAAATCATAAATCAACAAAAGCTATACGACAAGCAATATGTACCGCGGATCAAGTAACATCACGATTAGTTCAGCGTCATATATTTTAGGACAATGGTGATATTTAACATATTTTAGACCCTTTATGTATGCCTTGCAGATGTTTATTAATTGCAGTTGTTTGCGCCAAATGATCAGAGAATAACAGGGGAAAATAATTAATTGATTAATTGGGCTTAAACACCGTTTTCAACCATTTTGAAAATAGTCCGAAGATAGCGATAGCAAAACTTGTTCTCAACATAGCGAGGAGTCTTTCTGACTTGTATACGCATGTTTACGCATTTGTAGCGGACGACTTGAGAGAAACATTTTGGCAAAAGAAGAAATTTCTTATAACAAGCAATTCTCCTTTTGTCACAATGTTTACTATTCCGTTTAAATTTTATACTTATATTTTTAGAGATTTTCCATATATTTTTCCAAGATGTATGTAAAGTTCTCTGCGGCATATTTTTTCTCTGTGAAACAAGATGTATGTGATAAAATAAAATTCAAAACAATTCGGTCTTGATTATTGATAGCCTTGGGTTTAAACTAAGTACGTATATTTTCCCCCTTAGTAAACTTTTTAAAAGAAAAATTGTTATTTTTCTCTTTTAACTAAGGCCAATAATCTTACAATACTCAGTCATATGTATGTATACTTTTTTTCTAATATTTGCTACATCCGAACTAATAAACGTGTCATCGCTATGAAACAATGCAAATGTATGCAAACATCTTCAGCAAAAAGAAAATTGGCGAAGCATAGCCATATGAAGAGAATGATCATGTTATCTATATAAGCAAAATAAGGTTTGAAAATGAAACATTTCGATGAGTAGCCTCTGCCTTAAACACTAAAATTGAAAATCATTTTGTTTTCAAGAGGGAATTAACTATCCCCCTAATAAGTATTAGAAGCCCAGATAAGAATAATATGGATTAATATGAATCTACGAAGATATATGAATGTATGCTAATTTTTTTTATTTCATTGCTGATTGCAGAGTTCATCCAATCAAGAGATTGCAAATTGTATTGATATCTCTTAGAAATCAGACCGCACATGTGACATACTGTTGTTAATTTGACCCAAATTATCTAGTTAATGACATCTGCGATGCCCCTTTCTCCAACAATGTATCAATAGTTTCGCAAACATGATTGAGAAGGATAAACTTATTTGGGATATTTTTTTTAGAATGAAAAAATATAGTGTGACAAATATGAAATGAGATACCATTTTACTGTAGCAACCCCAGCTAATTCTTCAAACATGTTTTATTTAATTCAAATTAGGCTTATTTAAAAAGCTATTGTCAAAAGCTTTCAGGAACAGTTTAGTTTTTGTAAATAGCTTCACTACAACAAATATTATCATAAATATAATATTCTAAATTTCAACCTTTTCCCGGAAATTTTCCTTTATATAACGCATATATAATTATGTTGCGCGCGTGGAACCGATGAAAGTTAATTTTTATCAAGATTTGTTATAACTTTTGTTCTAATGAAGATAATTTAATGAAACTTGGTAGATTTGTGTAATTTGTCCTGCTTAGTTCAATAATGTTATCTATTTACATGTAGCATTTGTAAACAAAGTAACAAAAAAAAACAGTTTTACAAATTAAATCAAGGTAATACGCATCACTATATCCAGTCGTGGCAAAAACATCAGAACTCATCAAATATATTTGAAACTGCAAGTCCAACAATCTCAATCTGCAGAAATGAGTGTCCAGAACAACATGTGGAATAACTCCTTTTCCTACAATTTTTCAAAAATACTTTCCTTCATTACAGAGACTTTCCACACTTTTGCCTCAATATTTTCAAAGTTGTCGAATGATTGACAAAAGTAAGTAATTGGGACGTACTTGCATCATTCGTCTTGGGGTTACAGTCTACTCTATGCAGGAAGGTAGCCAGTTGCCTAGGAAGATTGTTGTATGGATTAAAACAGGCTCAAACAAAGAAACTTACAATTTTCTCACTATTTAACCCTTTCCCGCATGCGCATGTTTGCAGCATACAATTTTGAAAACATTGTGGCAAAACCAAAAATTTCTCATGATGCCACAAGGTTTTCAACACGTTAATAATGATACTTACTTGTAGATTTTCTGTATGTTGGAGAGGGTTAATCTTTTTTATTTTCCCAGGCAATAAATCATAAAACAGTCAATGTGGTTTTACATTTTTTAACTAATATAAGTAATAATAATTAATAATAACAGACTATATACAGTAACTAGCATAATACAGTTTCTAATTTCGACTTAAAAATACAAGAACTGGAATGTTGCATAATGATAAAATGTTTGAATTCTGAACTATTTAGCGTCAAACTCCCGGCCCTATATTTTTGCGTAGGATTCTCCTACAACCATGCAACAACTTCCGGAAGCTAGCTAATCCTTTAATCTGATAGCTAGGTTACGCAATTTTCGTGAATATTAATGAGATCTTTATGACCCGCAACTCTTTCAAGATATGACCTCTGCAGCAGTGCGAGCGTGTTAATTGGGCAATCAGTCACGCAAGCGTGAATTTGATGTATACAAGCGGATTATAAATCGCCGACAGAGTTACACAGTATACATTAAATAGAAAATTACACAGTTAGTTAGAGATTTCAATTAGCTTCAATACACTACACTTTATAGTACTCTACGATGTTAGTTATTGAAAATATTGGTAAAAATGTAACTCTTGGGTATGAATTTTGGACATTTCCAGACCGCGTATACGATAATAACTGATAAGGTGGGGTTGCTAATTTTAGAGGTATTTTCACTGTGTTTATTCTCAAATAGTTACTTTATCGTTTAAGGGCGAGATTAAACAAGTTAATGTTGTATTGCAAGCAATACAAAAGTCCCCTATCGGACGAGGACAGCACATTGTGTCTTTTGACATCTAAGTGTGACCTTGACATTTGAGGTACAGGCCTATGATGCATTGTTGAGTTGCATGTCGGACAAGGTAGTCTTATCAAAGTGTGACCTTGCCATTTGAGGTACAGGCCTGGGTCTCGTGCACGACACGCCACCTTATGATGGTGAACATGTGTGCCTAGTAACTTGGGAATCCTATGATACATGGTTGAGATGCAGAGTGGACAAGGTACAGTCCTATCAAACAGTACTCATTTTGACCTCGTAAGTGCGACCTTGACATTTGAGGTACAGGCCAGGGTCTTGAGAGCGACATGCTGCCTCATCATAGCGAATGTTTGTTCCAAATTTCATGGAAATCCTATGATGCATGGTTAACATGAGGGTCAGACAAGGTACAGTTCTATCAAACAGTACTCATTTTGACCTTTGACCTCTAAGTGTGACCCTGACATTTGAGGTGAACATGTGTGCCAATAACTTGGGAATCCTACGATGCATGGTTGAGATGAAGTCCGGACAAGGGAATCCTATCAAACAGTACACATTTTGACCTTTGCCCTCTAAGTGTGACCTTAACAGGTACAGGCCTGGGTCTTGTGCGCCACATGCCGCCTCATTATGGTGAACATGTGTGCCAAGTTTCTTTGAAATCCTATGATGCATCATTGAAATGTGGACCGGACAAGGTACAGTCCTATCAAATAGTACTCATTTTAACCTTTGACATCTAAGTGTGACCTTGACATTTGAGGTACAGGCCTGGGTTTTGAGTATGACCTGCCGCCTCATCATGGTGACAGTTTGTGCTAACTTTCTTGGAAATCCTATGATGCATGGTTGCGATGCAGACCGGACAAGGTAATCCTATCAAACAGTACTCATTTTGACCTTTGATCTCTAAGTGTGACCTTGCTATCTGAGGTACAGGCCTGGGTCTCGTGCCCAACACGCTGCCTCATCATGGTGAACATTTGTGCCAAGTTTCTTTCAAATACTATGATGCATGGTTAAGATGCGGGCCGGACAATGTTTTGATCTTTAAAATTTGACAAAGGAGACCTGATTCAGCGTCTTCTAGATACAACATACCATTCATCATAACAAAAGTTTGATTTTTAATAAAATGCTGCCTGCCATCCAAATTTTAAATTACAATTTTCCGTTACAAAACAGCCAATATATGTTCGGAAACGAAACAGCCGAATTTTATTTCGGGTACGACACAAACAATTTATTTAGGGGTACAAAACAGCCGATTAATTTTCGGGTACGAAACAGTAACAGTTACGAAACAGCCAAACGTTTTCTGGGTACAAAACGGTTCGGTTACGAAACAGCTATTTTTTTTTCGGTTACTAAACGGACAGGTTACGAAACGACACTACTCCCTCCCTCACGATTACGTGTACAGTCAAGTTACCCTTAACGGATCAGTAAAGAAACAACGTAGTGCATAAAAGAAATGGTCAATGTTTCGGAACTTGTTTGTTCATAGTCCACAAGTAAAATCATTTCCCTTTAAATTGACAAACACTTTTTCAGTTTTAGTGCAGAAACAGCTGTACAGACCGTTGTTTACCAGTTCGAGTTATTTATGCATTAACGGATCAATTGTAGCAATATGGGATCATGTGACTTTCTCAGTGCTACAGATAAGCTTTTCATGTTAATTGAGTATTACCCCCTGCATCCAAAGTAATTCAGTATTTAAAAAAATCAATTGAGTATTTCAATTTTCATTACCCCATAAGTTATTTCAATTGAGTATTTTAATATCTCTTACTGTTATATGATCTTCTGATTTTCATGAATCTATCTCATTTAATAAATAAATGCATTCCTAAAGACAATCTAAGATCTACAGCAGACAACTTTGAAAGCTAGGGTACGTGTAAACAAAAATATGGAAATTATCTCAATATGTAAATGAAATTATAATTATTAAATAAAATGAAAACATTTTAAAAGGAAAATACGTATGCTCATTTTTATGTGCAACTCCTGTTTTTCCAAAAATGTTTTTAAAAAGTTGAGCTCTTTGAACATTTTGGGTACAATTAAGTTAAACTTTGGGAAACAGCTATGAACAACTAGGAACTGTTGATTTCTTTAGTCTTTTTATCCCATTCCTCTTCACATTTAAAGTTGTCTACTGCTGACAATTGATTATTTAAGTTCAAAATATTTAATATGTAACAATTTGTAGCTGTCTTTTGAAACATATCTCACTGCAGTGCGGCCTGCCCATTATGACAAGAACATTTATTTATTTTTAGAACTAAACAATCATGTGTAGCCTTTTTCTAGTTATTATTTCATTGTGCTTTCTATTATGCAATTAAAACCGACATACACAACTTACTTGATTATCAAATATCTGTTACTTCACTTTGAAACTCGCGGTACAACGTATCCGGAATTAATAGCGTCCAAATATACATATATTTGTTGTGCAAGTTTTATCCTGTGATCTTTCGATTTATAATTACAATAGGACTTAATAATGACTAGTAGCTGTTTAATTTAACTTTCATTGCAATGTCTTAATTAACTGTCTAGCAGTCTGAAACGCTCATTTCACTTTTTTTCAATTTGTCAATTTCGTCCAACGATAAAATTCAACCCAAATCGCAACTTTTTGTTAACCGTGCAACTATTGGCTGCTTATAATAGCTCACTTCACCAGTTTGTTGATCATGTGACTTTGTTAATCACGTGACTTTGTTAATCACGTGACTAGTACCGCCACTACCGGTTGGCATATATATACGATATTTCTTGACGTAGAAGAAAGTTGTCAATACGCTGTCAATATTGATTGAATTGTGTTTGTTTTTAACATAATAATATGATACGCAGGGCTTGAAAAATGAATTGAGTATTCCAAATATTTAATGCGTTTTGTTACGCACTGATTTGAAATTAATTGGGTATTTGAAAATTTTAATTGAGTTTTAACGCAAATACGCTGCTTATCTGTAGCACTGACTTTCTGATATCAGGGGAGTCATCTCAAGCAACATTTTAGCTGCCAAAACTTCTGCTTTTATTTTACTTATTATGATTTATCTAACTGCGTATTTGTATTGATATATATTTCTGATTTAATCACTACAATCTTCGGGAATGGCTAAATTGTCGAAAATAAAATATGGGGAAAACCTCTCAGACTCAGTCATGGAAACAAAGTAGCGATCCGCTAATGGTAACTTACCTAGCTATTCTATCATCGCTTCAGTGTAAACATGCAAAGACAAATGAAAACTAGAGATTGCTTTTTTGGAAAAAGCGCTTGTCTCCCCATTTGTGTGGTCGTAGGGGAGGAAAAGAAAATGATGAGATGATTTTTTTAGTTTTGGACTGGAGATGAAGCAACAGTGACAATCCTCAGTTATTTAGCGGAAACCATTTTTCAGCTGAGGGTTACCTGATGACCTTGGTCTTTAACCTAGTGACCTCAAAATTAATAGGGGTCATTTGCTGCTGGTGACCAACCTGCACACCAAGTATGAAGTTCCTGGGCCCAAGCAATCTTCACTTATTGAGCGGAAACCATTTTTCAGCCAAAGGTCACCGCGCCCTTGACCTTTGACCTACTGATATCGTTCTTCAGTTATTGAGCAGAAACCATTTTGTACCTCACAAGGTCACCATGATAGAAATCATCTACTGGTCATGACCAACCTGCATACCAAGTATGAAGATCCTATGCCCAAGCGTTCTTCAGTTATTGAGCGGAAACAAGTGTGACGGATGTGACCTTGACCACTGTGACCTTGACCTTTGACCTAGTGACCTTAAAAAGTAATAGGGGTCATTTGCTGGTGGTGACCAACCTGCACATCAAGTATGAAGTTCCTGGACCCAAGCAAAAACTATTTATCAGCTCATTGTCACTGTGACCTTTCAAACTCATGGTGAATGACCTTGATGTACTGACCTCAAAATCAATAGGGTTCTTCTAATAGGCATGGCCAACCTGCATACCAAGTATGGAGTTCCTCAGCCAAAGCGTTCTTCAGTTATTGAGCGGAGACCATTGTTTACCTCACAAGGTCACCATGACCTTGACCTTTGACCTTCTGTTATCAAATTCGATAGGGGTCAGCTACTGGTCATAAGGTGTCCCAAGGAACATTTGTGCAAAATAATTTTCAAATCGGGACAGTACTTTTGGACAAGAAGATTTTTAAAGTTTTAACAATGCACATATAAGGAAAACAAGCTCCGCCCCCTGGGGGCCATGTTTTACAACAGATCGGAAATATTTGAACAATCTTGGTAAAGGGTGTCCCAAGGAACATTTGTGCAAAATAATTTTCAAATCGGGCCAGTACTTTTGGACAAGAAGATTTTTGAAGTTTTAACAATGCACATATAAGGAAAACAAGCTCCGCCCCCTGGCGGCCATGATTTTTAACGGATTGGAAATGTTTGAACAATCTTGGTCACAGGATGTCCAGCACTTTTTGACAAAAAATAAGGGCAAATTTTAGGGATAAAATTATGAAATTTTAGGGCTAATTTAGGGCTAAAATTAAGAATTTTATAACTAAGTTAGGGCAGTTTCAAACATTTAAATGGACTTACCTTCGCAAATTTGACAATAAAGAAACTCACAAAAAATATTTTAAGTACAGGCAGAGCGTTTTCCAGCGTTCCATTGTCTCAGCTAGTATTGGCTATAAACTTAATAGTCACATCTTTGTCACAAAGTCACAACCAATGAACAAGCTTGACACATGGATCCACTGGTCAACTGCCTTTCATGGCATAATCTGAATAAGAACTGCAAACTACATTAATTAAGACACATTTTCAAAATTGCTAAAGTAGAAATATAAACAAGAGGGCCAAGATGGCCCTAAATCGATCACCTGAATGATAGTAAATTAGAAGCAAATATTTAAGTGCAACAAATTTGATCAGGAGTTCAAATGAAACTGCAAGGAATGGACACTCAGTTAAAGAAATAGTTTATCAGTAAAAGCCATTTGTATCTTGAAATCTAACAAGAACTTTAATAAGAATGGAATTATAAAGTTTTGTCATTTTGCACCTTTCCTGATGCCGCTTTGCTGCCCTGTTTGTCAACGAAATCAATATGGCTTGAACAGTTTTTGTAGAGTCACCCAAAGAACATTTCTGCCAAATTATCTTGGAATCTTACAAATGGATTATGGAGATGGAGGTTTTTAAAGTTTTGGTATTTTTCTCAATTTCTGATGCCGCAGCAACAAAAGTTATACACAGAATGCAAGTATTTGAACAATTTTGAAAGAGGACCATCAAAGGAACATTCCTGTGAAGTAACGTTGAAATTGGTATAGTGGAATGGTAGGAGTTGTCATTTGTAGCTAAAAGTTCAATTTACCCCTTTTGTGATGACGCGAGGTTGCTATGATTTTGTAACCAATCAATACGGCTTGAACAAATTAAGTAGAGGATCACTGAAGTAGGATTCCTATACAATTTCCTTAATATCAGACGAGAACAAAAATGGAATTTCCAAATGTTGTCATTTTTCCCAATCTTTGTAGAGGCTCACCCAAGAAACATTTCTACCAAACTATACTGGAATCTGACATGCAGATTCAGGGGAGAAGATTTTTAAAGTTTGGACATTTGGCCCCTTTCTGATTCCGCAGCAACCCTGGGCAATGTCTTTCAAAGGATGGGACATATTTGAGTAATCTTGGTAAAGGGTGCCCAAAGGAACATTTGTGCAAAATAATTTTCAAATTGGGCCAGTACTTTTGGACAAGAAGATTTTTAAAGTTTTAACAATGCACATATAAGGAAAACTAGCTCCGCCCCCTGGAGGCCATGTTTTTCAACGGATTGGAAATATTTGAACAATCTTGGTAAAAGAGGCCATGTTTTTCAACGGATTGGAAATATTTGAACAATCTTGGTAAAGGGTGCCATAAGGAACATTTGTGCAAAATAATTTTCAAATCGGGCCAGTACTTTTGGACAAGAAGATTTTTAAAGTTTTAACAATGCACATATAAGGAAAACCAGCTCCGCCCCCCAGCGGCCATGTTTTTCAACGGATAGGAAATATTTGAACAATCTTGGTAAGGGATATGTCCCAAGGAACATTTGTGCAAAATAATTTTCAAATCGGACCAGTACTTTCGGACAAGAAGTTTTTTTAAATTTCAACAATGCACATATGAGGAAAACAAGCTCCGCTCCCTGGCGGCCATGTTTTTCAATGGATTTGTAATATTTGAACAATCTAGGTAAAGGGTGCCCCAATGAACATAAATTTTGTGCAAAATAATTTTCAAATCGGGCCAGTACTTTTGTACAAGAAGTTTTAACAATGCACATATAAGGAAAATAAGCACCGCCCCCTGGCAGCCATGTTTTTCAACGGATCGGAAATATTTGAACAATCTTGGTAGAAGGTAGGTACCCCAAGGGACATTTGTGCAAATTTATTTTCAAATCGGACCAGTACTTTTGAATAAGAAGATTTTTTAAGATTTGGCAATTTTCCCCTTTTCTGATGCCGCAGCAACCAAAGTTTTCGATGGAATTTAAATCTTTGAACAATTTTGAAAGAGGTCCACCAAAGGAACAATCCTGTGAAGATTTGTT
Source organism: Serripes groenlandicus (assembly GCA_031761405.1). Lineage (NCBI taxonomy): Eukaryota > Metazoa > Mollusca > Bivalvia > Cardiida > Cardiidae > Serripes > Serripes groenlandicus. The sequence continues at coordinate 226,284 of JASEVX010000245.1, forward strand.
GAAATTGGTCATGTGGTTAAGGAGGAGATGATCTAAATCATACAATGTTAACGACGGACGACGGACAAAAAGTGATCAGATTAGCTCACCTTGAGCCTTTGGCTCTAGGTGATCTAAACAAGAGGGCCATGATGACCCTGGATCGCTCACCTGCTTTTTATTTTTTTTCACTTTAGCTATATAAGCCCCGCCCCCCTGGTGGCCAAAGTTTCCAACAAATCAACTAGGCTTGAAGGAATCTGATAGAGGGTTACCATAGGAACATTTCTACAAAATTATTTGAAAATCAGCCCAACACTTTTGGAGAAGAAGATTTCTTAAAGGAATACGCTCGGCTGAAATTTAAACTATATGACTAAATAGCACTACAGTAATGTATCATTTTGATGCAATTACCTTTTTGTTACATGCTTGCACTACCAAGATATACGCTTTTAAAGTTCGAAAGTTTGTGTCACGTCGGTATCGATCGCCTATGGGCGCCGCCATCTTTGCTTATGATCAACTTCCTGTGACGTCAGTTACCCACTTCTGATTAGCACCGTATGGATTACTTAATTTTCAGATCGCTATCTTATCTTAGGTATAGGTCATAATTGGCCGAATGCGTAAAAGGCCAGTCCAAAATGGCCGATTATAGGTCCAGAAAGAAAGGCCAATTTCCCAAAATGTCTGGTACAAAAAGGCCGATTATGAGGTAGGACCACTTTTTGAAGTTTAATGGTGTAAATATTGTATACATGTATTATTGTTTTAGATTATTAATTCATCATAGTGGGGCGGGCGGTTAATTTATCCGTGTCATAATTGATTACAGTTTGCTTTGAATGTTTATTTTAACTACCGTATTTAGATAATTTGAGAAGTTTGAGAACGTAATTGCCGTTAATTTTTTGAATAAGATAATAGAGATGTTTGAGAACGTAATTGCCGTTAATTTAATTTATCAGGTAAAAAAAGGCCTCGGAAGGTAAACAAAAACACGACCTTGGCATGTGTAAAAGACATTAGAAATTGGGAAAGTCTATTAAGTATAATCATTGCAAACATTTGAAAACATAATGGTAATGTTGAAAATATTACGGTAAAAGGAGAAACTGCTAATTTTGAGCAATGTCTCATTTATTCACGATGTTTTTCAAAAGTCGTCTGCTACAAACGTGTCTTCAACAAGAAAATGGTCGACGTGTTCAATAAAAGGGTAAATTCATTTTTTAATATTTGACCAAACTTTCAAAAGATTTATTTGTTTGTTAAAGAATGAATTGTAAAATAATTTCTCACAAACCTGCATAAAAAGCCCTTATAATCCAAATAAAATCGTCCAATTTCAGAAACACAAAAGGTCACAGATTTTAACACCGAATTTTGGGAGAGCCTATGGGAAATGCTAACGTCATAGCGCGTGATGATTTTACTCAAAGGACCGCGCATCACAAATTCCGCATTTGGATAGTTTCAGTGTTAATTTCATAATAAGATCAAATTGCATATTTGTGTGGTATTTTTTTGGTCATGAATCTTCCCAAGAAACTTACAGTGTTATTCACAACTAAAAAGCAAACACAACAATTGAAATAATACGGAATGGGGTGCAAATAAAACATAATGGACAGTTTGGACAATTAACCCTTTCCCACATACGGCAAATCTGCACCAAACTAACTGGGCAAAACTGTGTACACAACTGTTATAGTTGATTAGATTTTGACACTATTTCAACAATTGTCAATCATGTCACGGCAGCCTTCCCATGTGTATAATGTCTTTATTACAACAGTACAACTTGTATGGCATCATATAGAAATTAAGAAGGAAACAACGTGTCAAAAGGCGTCAATCACTAATTAGTTGACTTGCTGTTTATTTACCTTAGTCGGCTGCTGCTTCTGATCAGCGCATCAAAGCCTTGGCGGTGCTTTTTTGGTAGATCATAAGTAGTGTCTGATTGCTACCGGAAATATGATTGGGTTTTATGACCTTTAATTGGTTTTCAATAAAGAACGGTACAATGTTTTTAATGTTCGATTAATCTGTGAATAACGACTTTTGTCACAACGTTTACAACTTTATTTATACATGTATCTGCTGTCATAGAGATTGTAGTGTTGTGTGGAGTGCCGGTGTAAGAAAGTCTTGATAGTCATGGGCGAAAATTGTTTTTTTTGCTTTTAATCGGTACAGTAAGCCTTTGCAGTCGCATCCTGACGAAAAACCGACCATACATACAAATATGCAATTTGATCTTATTTGCAATTCACAATATGACCTCCGCATTGCGATTTGTGTGTGACCTGGCTCATTTGTGTAAAACCTCCAAAGCTATGCTGTACTCATTCTTCATAAACTTTCCCTGTCTTGTATTTGGAGGTAATGAATTGTGGTAAAATACATTCAACTAAAAACAAGTAACGATTTACGAAATTGGACGATTTCATTTGGAATTAAGCAGGTCTGAAAAAATTTCTTCAATATATAATATAAAAGTTTTACAACAAAAATCCTTTTGGAAATTTTGTTAAAATTAACAATTTCAATTCTCCCTTTTCAACATACACCAAATTTGCAGCAGATGAATACAACGGAAAATCTCTTTACCGTCAACTTCAGAGTATGTAGGGAAGGTATCGAATTATGTCTGCTCAAAAGACTCGCCGACAGATCCTATTACAGTAGCATCCGACCACTACCGGAAATTTGATTGTTTCTACAAAAACGACGGTTTATTATGTCTAACGAGCTTTGAAATCATAACAAACAACTGTCAAATATATAAACGAATGAAATTATTGTATAAATAAATGTTAACACACATATATTTAATTGGCTGATATATATTACACGAGTCAAGTTCGTGTTTTCTATCCACCTACTATGGTTGGATACTATTTACTATAAAACTTTATATAGAGCTAGTAATAATATAATGTAATGCTTGGAATTTCATTTTGAATAATTGAAGTTTAGGTTTGTAAACTTCCGGGGTTAATTTTCTTACGAAAAAGTATATTTTGTATTCCTTTATAGTACCGCAGTCGTTCATTAGCTAACTCTACTTGTATGTATTGTTTGGGACATAGTGGGTAAATGACGTCACAATTCTTTTCAGAAAGTCTCGAGACATTGCGATATGTAAACAATGGCCGCGCTCATGCTGCACACCGATCAGCACAAATAGTCATCTTTAAATAGAAATATCTTCATTATTAGTTGTATGTTAATGAAATGCATAGTAAATAAATGTTCATTATGTCAATATTTTTCAATTCAAAGCGAGTTTTTTTCAGCCGAGCGTATTCCTTAAAGTTTTCACTTAAGCCATATAATGCAAAGTAGCTCTGCCCACTGGCGGCCATCTTTTCAACCAATCAACATGGCTTGAAGGAATCTGAAAGTGAGTCACTTAAGGATCATTTCTACAAAATTATTTGAAAATCGGCCAGACACTTTCGGGCTTGAAGGAATCTGATAGAGGGTTTCATCCCAATTGACCCACTGGTTACTGAGGAGAAGAAGTTGACGGACGACGCACGCCGGACAAAAGGCGATCACAATAACTCACCTTGAACAAAGCTCAGGTGAGCTAAAAATAAGAATTGACCCGAAAAATTAGGGCTTTTTTTAGGATTTCCCCTTCAATTCCACATTTTTTTAGGAATTTTAGCAAAATTAAAAAAAAAATAGGATTTTTTAGGAATTTTAGGGCCGCTGGACAGCCTGTGATCAAGGGTGCCCCAAGGAACATTTGTGCAAAATAATTTTCAAATCGGGCCAGTACTTTTGGACAAGAACATTTTTAAAATGTTAACAATGTACATATAAGGAAAATAAGCTCCGCCCCCTGGCGGCCATGTTTTTCAACGGATCGGAAATCTTTGAAAAATTTTGGTAGAGGGTAGTCGAAAGAACATTTGTGCAAAATCATTTTTAAATCGGGCCAGTACTTTTGGACAAGAAGATTTCTTAAGATTCGGCAATTTTCCCCTTTTCTAATGCCACAGCAACCAAAGTTCTTGATGGAATTTAAATCTTTGAACAATTTTGAAAGAGGTTTACCAATGGAACATTCCTGTGAAGTTTGGTTGAAATTGGTCATGTGGTTAAGGAGGAGATGATCTAAATGCTAAATGTTAACGACGGACGGACGACGGACAAAAAAGGATCAGAATAGCTTACCTTGAGCCTTTGGCTCTAGGTGATCTAAAAATGGATGAATCGTACTAGCTTATTTTAGGACTATAAGGTTTAAAAGTTTAATAAATATATATATCTTTATCAATAAGAGTTTGTTTTTTACATTTCCTTTTTGGATTGAAAAGTTTCGGGGCGCCATATTATCCTCAAACAACATTCAACTCGCTGAAATGTGATGCAGACAAATTGACGAGTGACAAATTGACGAGTGATGAACTGTAACATTTTTTCTAAATACTTCATTTCTTTCTTTAAGATAATGTATCTGGACGTATTGAATGTAAATAATGCCCTATTTCATGTTTCATGGCGATCAAGCAATCAGAAGAGCTTCTTTAAGTTCGTCAATTCGTCAATGTGTCAAAACGTCAATTAAGTTGACAAAATCTTGCAAAAACTTTATTTCTGTCTTTTAGATAATGTATCTGGACGTATTGAATGCAAATTAGGAGCTATTTCAAATGTCATGGCCATCAGTCATTCAGAAGAGCTTTGTTCGTCAATTCGTCAACACGTCAATGTTGTTGGCAAATTGACGGGAATTTTTTTTTCTAAAACTTTATTTCTGTCTTTAAGATAATGTATCTGGACATATTGAATGCAAACTAGGCCCTATTTCATGTTTCATAGCGATCAGTCATTCAGAAGAGCTTCGTGAAGTTCGTCAATTCGTCATCTCATCACTTTTGTCGACAAATTGTCTTTTAGGTGATGTATATGGACGCATTGAATGCAAAATAGGGCTTATTTCAAATTGCAGGGCCATCAGTCATACAGAAGTGTTCGTCAACTTCGTCAGTTCGTCAATTTTGTTGACGAGTTGACGAAGAAAATATTTTTCTAAACGTTATTTGTGCCTTTAGATAATGTATCTGGACGTATTGAATGCAACTTATGCACTATTTCAACTTCCATGGCTATCAGTCATTCAGAAGGGTTTCGTCAACTCGTTAATATTGTTGACGAATTGACGAAAAAAATATTCTTCTAAAAACTTGATTTCTGTCTTTTTGATAATGTATCTGGACGTATTGAATGCAAATTAAGCTTCTTGTTTCTTGGCGTTCAGGCAATCAGAAGAGGTTCGCCAAGTTCGTCATCTCGTCAATTTTGTTGACGAATTGACGAAAAAAATATTTTTCTAAAAATGTTATTTCCGTCTTTTAAATAATGTATCTGGATGCAAATTAGGTTCCATTTCAAATTTCATGGCGATCATGAAATAAGTGCAAGATGTGGAAAAGCCAATGCAGTACATGGGACTTCCAAGATTATGACCAGGACTTCCAAAATTCAGACCCAGGAAGTCAGGACTTCCTGTTTCAGAAAGTTAGTGCAAGCAATGAATTTTATACTCCCAGATACATAGTATATGGGGGCTATATTATAGCCCCCATATATTATATTGTATCTGGGGGTATAAAAACATTGTAGACAAAGATGGTATTGCTCTTACAAAGCATACCTTTTCAACACTGTTTAACATGTTGTTCCGGATTTTAATTATTTTCCTTACTCAATAGCTATTATTAGTCGCCGGGCAGAAGCCCGTGACTTCTATTTTTATTAGGTTTTCTGAAATCACATGGGAGGGGGGATTATTAATTTATAAGAAAGAAACACATTTAGATGTCTTGAACATATTACAATTGTGTTTGTTTAAAAACACTAAGTAATGACACATCTAAAATGAAATAAATATTCCGATGTTTTTGGTATTTTCAGTTTCTTTATTTTGACTCGCATTTATGTTTTATTTACAAAGACAAAACAGTCCCTATTAGCTAGACCGGTATAATTTATTTTACACTATATACTACATGTAATCAAAAGGCGATAACTACAAACCTTTACGTCGCAGTCTAATTTGTTAACTTACGCGCACCTGCGTGACTCGCGAATACCAACTGGGTAGATCAATCTCCTTTGCAGAGAGCCGCTCTTTACACTCACTTACACATAGTAAATTATAGGTGATTTAAAATGTTTATTTGGTTCGAAACAAATGAAGAATAGAACAAACCGAGATAAAACTGATTTTAATGGAAAAATGGCTTTGAACGAACAATCTCTGCCTATAAAGAGAGTTTCAAGAAGGACACCTCTGCGAATAAGAAAGAATCAGGTCTTTCGTACAAAATTATTTCGTCCTTGACAATTTTAAATGTGTCATTTAATTCCCTAAAGGCATATTGCTTCCGATCTGCAAATTGTTATGCATCATTGACACAAGGGCGCTCATCATAATATAATTTTAAAACATGAGAAGTTTGTTATTTTTATTATAAAAAAGGAAGGAAAGAATTAAAATAAATTAGATGTTGTAGGGCTAAGTTTATGTTCGAAATTAAGTTTAAATTATATAACAATTTCAATGAGATTTAACTGTTTAGTTGATATTATATTTCGAAGGTGTTCTAATTTATAAATATTGGACTACATCTCAACATTTGTTTAAGTATGATATAATTAGGATGCCAAGCTAATATCATTTTGAGAAAAAGAGAAAGCTCATGTCTTCAGCGATTTAAGCCTTATCCCATTGTTTTAAAAGAAGATTGCTGCAAAGGTTCACATGTCCACTGTTTACTTTAAAGTCTGAGATATTATGCCAATACACATTCTGACTAAATTTGGTGATGATTGGAAAAAGGCTTCTTAAGTTATTGAGCTGACAAGACCAATTTTGGGTAATTTCTATAATTAAAGGGCGATAACTCTCGATTGACTGAAGATATGGCTAAAGAGATGATTGAACAAAGGCTTCTTAAGTTATGGAGCTGACAACATACTGGACGCCGCCCACCCGTACGCTGCAAGTAAAATTATAATACGATCCGTTTTTTTCAAAACGGGCGTTTAAAAACAAAAACATTGCTGACAAAAGGAGCAATCTAGCTACAAAGTTTTTAACACTATATATAAATAGTTCTTCAAAATTTCCAATATTACATTTTGCTTCATAAAGTAATCAAAGATAATGAATTTAAATCAGCATATCGGGGAAAGACAGTATAATGCAAGATTAAGTATACAGGGAGTTATACTTATTACTATAAGAACTTACACACTAATCTCTAATATAACTACGATGATAGTTTAGTTTAAACTTATTTATTTTATATCGATTGCGAAACAAACCTTTGACTCAGATTAATCACTTTCGATGTCTGCTTCCTGGAGACTTAACCAGTATGGAAAAATCCAAAAGTCAGAACCCGCTAAAGGGCTCAGTTGATTTGATTCAAACCGTTTATGAAGGCTACACATTATATGTAGATATGCATGAAGGAAGATTTTTCTCCTCAGATTCATCCAAGGGAAGTTAGAGGTTACCTGCGAGGGACTCCTGTGCACATACCTCCACATTTCTCGTAAGCACTACTCCTCCTAAAGGGCTCAGTTGATTTGATTCAAACTGTATATGAAGGCTAGACATTATATGTAGATATGCATGAAGGAAGATTTTTCTCCTCAGATTCTTCCAAGGGAAGATAATCAAAGTAGAAACTTTACCATTGTATCCGATGCTTTGGGAGGGGAGCGGGGGGTATTCTTCAGTGAGCTTTGCTCACAGTATTTCTAGTATATGAAAACTACAGGCTATGTCTTAAGACAGCGTTGAGAACATTGTGATTAAAAGCAATATTGTATCTGGGGGTATAAAAACATTGTAGACAAAGATAGTATTGCTCTTACAAAGCATACCTTTTCAACACTGTTTAACATGTTGTTCCGGATTTTAATTATTTTCCTTACTCAATAGCTATTATTAGTCGCCGGGCAGAAGCCCGTGACTTCTATTTTTATTAGGTTTTCTGAAATCACATGGGAGGGGGGATTATTAATTTATAAGAAAGAAACACATTTAGATGTCTTGAACATATTACAATTGTGTTTGTTTAAAAACACTAAGTAATGACACATCTAAAATGAAATAAATATTCCGATGTTTTTGGTATTTTCAGTTTCTTTATTTTGACTCGCATTTATGTTTTATTTACAAAGACAAAACAGTCCCTATTAGCTAGACCGGTATAATTTATTTTACACTATATACTACATGTAATCAAAAGGCGATAACTACAAACCTTTACGTCGCAGTCTAATTTGTTAACTTACGCGCACCTGCGTGACTCGCGAATACCAACTGGGTAGATCAATCTCCTTTGCAGAGAGCCGCTCTTTACACTCACTTACACATAGTAAATTATAGGTGATTTAAAATGTTTATTTGGTTCGAAACAAATGAAGAATAGAACAAACCGAGATAAAACTGATTTTAATGGAAAAATGGCTTTGAACGAACAATCTCTGCCTATAAAGAGAGTTTCAAGAAGGACACCTCTGCGAATAAGAAAGAATCAGGTCTTTCGTACAAAATTATTTCGTCCTTGACAATTTTAAATGTGTCATTTAATTCCCTAAAGGCATATTGCTTCCGATCTGCAAATTGTTATGCATCATTGACACAAGGGCGCTCATCATAATATAATTTTAAAACATGAGAAGTTTGTTATTTTTATTATAAAAAAGGAAGGAAAGAATTAAAATAAATTAGATGTTGTAGGGCTAAGTTTATGTTCGAAATTAAGTTTAAATTATATAACAATTTCAATGAGATTTAACTGTTTAGTTGATATTATATTTCGAAGGTGTTCTAATTTATAAATATTGGACTACATCTCAACATTTGTTTAAGTATGATATAATTAGGATGCCAAGCTAATATCATTTTGAGAAAAAGAGAAAGCTCATGTCTTCAGCGATTTAAGCCTTATCCCATTGTTTTAAAAGAAGATTGCTGCAAAGGTTCACATGTCCACTGTTTACTTTAAAGTCTGAGATATTATGCCAATACACATTCTGACTAAATTTGGTGATGATTGGAAAAAGGCTTCTTAAGTTATTGAGCTGACAAGACCAATTTTGGGTAATTTCTATAATTAAAGGGCGATAACTCTCGATTGACTGAAGATATGGATAAAGAGATGATTGAACAAAGGCTTCTTAAGTTATGGAGCTGACAACATACTGGACGCCGCCCACCCGTACGCTGCAAGTAAAATTATAATACGATCCGTTTTTTCAAAACGGGCGTTTAAAAACAAAAACATTGCTGACAAAAGGAGCAATCTAGCTACAAAGTTTTTAACACTATATATAAATAGTTCTTCAAAATTTCCAATATTACATTTTGCTTCATAAAGTAATCAAAGATAATGAATTTAAATCAGCATATCGGGGAAAGACAGTATAATGCAAGATTAAGTATACAGGGAGTTATACTTATTACTATAAGAACTTACACACTAATCTCTAATATAACTACGATGATAGTTTAGTTTAAACTTATTTATTTTATATCGATTGCGAAACAAACCTTTGACTCAGATTAATCACTTTCGATGTCTGCTTCCTGGAGACTTAACCAGTATGGAAAAATCCAAAAGTCAGAACCCGCTAAAGGGCTCAGTTGATTTGATTCAAACCGTTTATGAAGGCTACACATTATATGTAGATATGCATGAAGGAAGATTTTTCTCCTCAGATTCATCCAAGGGAAGTTAGAGGTTACCTGCGAGGGACTCCTGTGCACATACCTCCACATTTCTCGTAAGCACTACTCCTCCTAAAGGGCTCAGTTGATTTGATTCAAACTGTATATGAAGGCTAGACATTATATGTAGATATGCATGAAGGAAGATTCTTCTCCTCAGATTCTTCCAAGGGAAGATAATCAAAGTAGAAACTTTACCATTGTATCCGATGCTTTGGGAGGGGAGCGGGGGGTATTCTTCAGTGAGCTTTGCTCACAGTATTTCTAGTATATGAAAACTACAGGCTATGTCTTAAGACAGCGTTGAGAACATTGTGATTAAAAGCAATATTGTATCTGGGGGTATAAAAACATTGTAGACAAAGATGGTATTGCTCTTACAAAGCATACCTTTTCAACACTGTTTAACATGTTGTTCCGGATTTTAATTATTTTCCTTACTCAATAGCTATTATTAGTCGCCGGGCAGAAGCCCGTGACTTCTATTTTTATTAGGTTTTCTGAAATCACATGGGAGGGGGGATTATTAATTTATAAGAAAGAAACACATTTAGATGTCTTGAACATATTACAATTGTGTTTGTTTAAAAACACTAAGTAATGACACATCTAAAATGAAATAAATATTCCGATGTTTTTGGTATTTTCAGTTTCTTTATTTTGACTCGCATTTATGTTTTTTTGTTTTATTTACAAAGACAAAACAGTCCCTATTAGCTAGACCGGTATAATTTATTTTACACTATATACTACATGTAATCAAAAGGCGATAACTACAAACCTTTACGTCGCAGTCTAATTTGTTAACTTACGCGCACCTGCGTGACTCGCGAATACCAACTGGGTAGATCAATCTCCTTTGCAGAGAGCCGCTCTTTACACTCACTTACACATAGTAAATTATAGGTGATTTAAAATGTTTATTTGGTTCGAAACAAATGAAGAATAGAACAAACCGAGATAAAACTGATTTTAATGGAAAAATGGCTTTGAACGAACAATCTCTGCCTATAAAGAGAGTTTCAAGAAGGACACCTCTGCGAATAAGAAAGAATCAGGTCTTTCGTACAAAATTATTTCGTCCTTGACAATTTTAAATGTGTCATTTAATTCCCTAAAGGCATATTGCTTCCGATCTGCAAATTGTTATGCATCATTGACACAAGGGCGCTCATCATAATATAATTTTAAAACATGAGAAGTTTGTTTTTTTTATTATAAAAAAGGAAGGAAAGAATTAAAATAAATTAGATGTTGTAGGGCTAAGTTTATGTTCGAAATTAAGTTTAAATTATATAACAATTTCAATGAGATTTAACTGTTTAGTTGATATTATATTTCGAAGGTGTTCTAATTTATAGATATTGGACTACATCTCAACATTTGTTTAAGTATGATATAATTAGGATGCCAAGCTAATATCATTTTGAGAAAAAGAGAAAGCTCATGTCTTCAGCGATTTAAGCCTTATCCCATTGTTTTAAAAGAAGATTGCTGCAAAGGTTCACATGTCCACTGTTTACTTTAAAGTCTGAGATATTATGCCAATACACATTCTGACTAAATTTGGTGATGATTGGAAAAAGGCTTCTTAAGTTATTGAGCTGACAAGACCAATTTTGGGTAATTTCTATAATTAAAGGGCGATAACTCTCGATTGACTGAAGATATGGCTAAAGAGATGATTGAACAAAGGCTTCTTAAGTTATGGAGCTGACAACATACTGGACGCCGCCCACCCGTACGCTGCAAGTAAAATTATAATACGATCCGTTTTTTCAAAACGGGCGTTTAAAAACAAAAACATTGCTGACAAAAGGAACAATCTAGCTACAAAGTTTTTAACACTATATATAAATAGTTCTTCAAAATTTCCAATATTACATTTTGCTTCATAAAGTAATCAAAGATAATGAATTTAAATCAGCATATCGGGGAAAGACAGTATAATGCAAGATTAAGTATACAGGGAGTTATACTTATTACTATAAGAACTTACACACTAATCTCTAATATAACTACGATGATAGTTTAGTTTAAACTTATTTATTTTATATCGTTTGCGAAACAAACCTTTGACTCAGATTAATCACTTTCGATGTCTGCTTCCTGGAGACTTAACCAGTATGGAAAAATCCAAAAGTCAGAACCCGCTCATCACGGGACTCGAATCAGGGACCTTTGACACGAGAGGCCGACGCTTTACCTCTGCACCGCTGTCTTCCACAGTGATAGATATGTGGGAAATGATTAAAACTTGTGCCATTAAATCTAAATATTATTTGTTTGTGTGCCTTACAATGGGGATTTAAAGAAGATAGCAATATCTATATTTAAGTATGAAAGGCATTTATATTTTATTGAGGTGAAGTTCATTATGTTTTAGCCCTATCATGGCAAAAGGGGTCTTGTCGCTTCTGTATTGTATTGTATGTTGGTATCACATCAAGATAAAAGAGCTGGGCAGCACCTCATATTTGTCATAGAAACATACAGTTCCCCCTCCCTAGATCAACACCGTATAGAGGCAAGTTAACCCTTTCCCACATACAACAAATCTGCAGCAGACAACTTTGAAAGTATCTAGGGAAATTCTAAGGAAAGCTGTATAAATGTAGGTATAATTACTGAAAAGAGTTAAGAACACTGTGGCAAAAGGGGGAAATTGTCATTTGCTGCAGAGGTGTCAGAAAGCGTTTTTATCTGGGAAAAGGTTAAAGATGTACAGCCGTTCTAAAGAGGTGTTGCTCTTAAGAGATTTAAACATTCTCCGAATAGAATCACTTTTCTAAGGAAAGCTCTATAAATGTAGGTATAATTACTGAAAAGGGTTGAGGACACTAAGGCAAAAGGGGAAAAAGTCATCTGCTGCAGAGGCGTCAGAAAGCGATTTTATGTTGGAAAGGGTTAAAGATGTACAGCTGTTCTAAAGAGGTGTTCAGCTTTTAAGAGGTTTAAATATTCTCCGAATAGAATAATTTTTCGAGTCATCTGAAAACTGACAATTTAGGAAAACATTATGGGAAATGGAGAAATTGCTAATGGAGACCAAATGTCTTCTTTTCGTGCAATGTTTTCCACTCTATTCCCCCAAAATAACCTGACTTTTTTTAATAATCCTGTCTATTTGTAAGAATATGGAGAATGTGGTGCTATAGAGGTTGCTATTTGCTCCACAGAGGTGACATTTTGAGAGACTACTTTGGTAGTCCATCCTATCAGAGCTCTAGATAACGCTTGTACAATGTATTTCAATCTCCAACCTCCTTTGACGACCCTCAAACCCTATGTTGTTGGTATTTAAAAAAATCGTCTCACTAAGATAATTATTTTGCGTACCCACAACATAGGGTTATGTATGTTAAGCCAGAAAAATGATATTCTTTCAAAAAGGCCTGTTTACTCATTCTTAACATTTTCCCACATATATACACAATCTGATGCCTCTGCAGCAGAAGACGACTTTTAAAAACATTGTGGCAAAAGAAGAAATTGCTCAAAACTTCTTTCAGAAATCATACATTTATTTATAAAGATATTCCGTACTTTTGTCTAGATGTCAAGATGGAAAGGGTTAATATCTAGCTCTCTGTCTTAAGTCTTTGATTTTCACAGATGCAAGATTTAGAGCCCTTTCACAGCAGACACGACTCTTCTTTATTTACAGTAACTCATTAGTTACAAAATGGACTGACAATTACTCCTATATTGTATACAATGATTTCAGCTTGACTGACAAAAGAAGACCGCCTCAAAGATTAACATTTGTATCGAAAGCAACGTGTTTTTAAAGATCGCTGTTTTTGATATCAAACAAACATGTTTTATCCCATTGCTTCACACATACGACATTTGACGCCAACGAGCAATTTCACATTTTTATTGCTATATTTTCAACTCTTTATCAATATAATTCTTTCAGTTTTCTAGATTTGTGAAATTGCTCGCATGATAATTGTGAAGCAGACGACCTATGAAAAGCCATATGAAGAAATGGGTTAAACTATAATTGGTAGAAAATTACTGGTGAATACTTAAAATAATTGAATTGAAATATCTGTTTTATCAATTTTTTCCTATCCTTTGCTCAATAATTCCTTACCCTTTCCTATATACAACACATCTGCAGCAAACGATTTTGAAAACATCTGAGCAAAATGTGGAACATCGCTATAAATGAAAGTCAAATATTCAATGGAAATGAAAACATTGTGGCATAATGAAAAATTGTTCACTATGTGCAGTTTTTTTTTCACATTTTGTGTGATGTCAATTTCTCAAATGCATCTGCATGTTGGAAAAGGTTCAACATTTTGGCAACCAATATTGGCTCAGACTTGCATGATTTGTTGGTAAAGGCGAACGGTTGTTCCAAGATTGCATGTCCTTTTGACTTTTGAAAACATTGTTGCCAAGATAGAAATTGCTCATAACAAGCAATTTATCCTTTTGCCTTGATGTTTTCAAAATTATATATTCAATAACTGTACTTTTATTTATAAAGATATTCCATATTTTTGTCTTTATGAGTGGGCGTTCCAGCCTTTGGGAAAGGACACCTAGCGTGTTCTCGAGTAGCGTCCTTTTCACTGATTTGTATACGCTCATTATTTGTTTTGCTATCAATTTCAAGTTAAGCCTGCTATGGTTATAAACAACCAGTGTCTTTGAAAGTAAATAATACAACCATGACATTGTAGGGAGTGAAAAAAAAATAGGGCGCCCTAAATTAGAGAGGAAATCATTATTATCTAACGAAAGCTCTGAAAAGAATTTTAATGGGAATAACCTTGTCAGTCGTAAAAAAAATCGATGCCCCTGTATACATTATATGGAAAAGAAAGGACAATGCACGAAAGATGTTAACCCTTTCTCACTAACAGAAAAGCTGCTGCAAACGACTTTGAAAACATCTTGGCAAAAGTATGGAAACTTTCTATAAATGAAAGTACAGTTATCTAACAGAGTTGAAACCAAGGTGGCAAAAGGAGAAATTACTTGTTTTGAGCAATTTATTCTATTGTGACAGTGTTTTTAAATGTCGTCTGTTGCAGAGCTAGAAGTCAGAAAGCAGCTATATGTGGGACATTTAAGAGTTAACTTGATACAAGTACATGTAATGTTGTTTAGAAAAGATGAGTTAAATAGTAACTTTTATCATCTCCCACATCTCAACAAATCTGTAATAGACATTAATTCCCTTTGTTTAAAAACATTCACAGAAAAGAAGCAAATTGTTACCAAAAGGTTGTATTGCTCCTTTGTAAATAATATTATTGTTTCAGTTTCTTTCATTACATTTTTATGCGATCTATTATGCTCAGTACTGATTATGCATAAATAATGAATCATGTTCTCAAACCGCACGCATTGTGGAAAAAGGAATGATTTCTGATATTGAGACTGTGTGCAGTGCTTTCATTTTATACACCAGTAAATCAACTATTCTGCAGTGAGTTGTATTAACGAAACACATACTAAACTCTTACAATGATAACATTTCAAAACAAATAAGTACAAGAAATACTTTCTTGAATGACATATCCGATTTTCAGAAAGTAGAAAAATGCACGAAAACCCATTACAATATTTATTTTCTCCTTTCGTCTTCATTATCTCTTATCTTCTAAAAAGAAATTAACTAAAATGGCCAAAAATGTTATTTAGTTGTATAGGCAAGTCTATTTTTACAGATGGCTCTGAATTTGATTTTAATAGCCAAAAAAACCAAAAGCGGCAATTGAAAATAATTTCTTATGGATTCGTGTAAACAAAAACATAATTTTTAAACAGTTAAATTAATAAAGGGACATTCTATCCTAGTTTGTTACTGGTTTTCTCTTCTAGAGACCCTTAAAGTCGGTCTTCGTTTCTGTCCGTTTGTTTGTTTGTTTGTGGCAAGCGTAGCGCCAAAACTATTTAACGGATTTCGACAAAACTTGGTAGGGATGAAGGGTCTAGGCTCTAGTTGTTCCTTTTGTAGTATGATTGCCATAGAAACCACCGTTGCTATAGAAACGGGCGAAAATACGCTTTTCCTGCGGAAACTATCTCCTCCCACAGTTTTTCGCATTTAGAAACCACTCGGTGTGCGTTGTGTAGCCCACCAGTTGCTACATCGAATGATCGACCCAATTTTTGATCCGTCTTCTCGTTTTCTTAATATTTGAGTTGCCGTAAGGGGTACCATTTCCGCGAAAAACACAGACACGTCAAAACTAAATAAATTGACACAAAAAGAAATGATTCCCTATTATCGCTGATTGGCTAAAAAATCCGGACACGACCAAATATCGACCAACCAGAGAGCTCTTCACATGCATAGCCATTACAACTTCCGTTTCCCGTACTTTTACAAGAGGAGAAGAAATATTCAAGTGAATTTGACGCTGTTCTCGCTACAACTCGATAGCTTGTTTCATTATTCGTGCGGTGTCGTGAGAGTAGAGACAAGAGAGAACCATCATCGCAGTATGCTCGTCAAATTAGTTATTGAAATTGTTTTCCCCTACGGTGCTTGAAATGAAAAAATAGTATTGATTGATGTGAAGTCGTTATCTAGTGTCAAATCTGGAATTGGGTGGGGTACGTATTCTCGATAGTGATTGGCTTAAATCTACCAATTTATAACTCCCACTGTCCATCATTGAGACTTAATCAAACACAATACACAATGATTGCAGAATAATTACACACGATTTCAACTGGAAGTATACGCCCTTTGTTTTGATTGCCGGCGTATACCCTTAATTCCTGGACGTACTTGGACGTCTCCCTTGTCAATTTTGGGCGTACGGGAACACTTTTCGGGCGTAAAAACGCCCAATACGTCCAGTAACGTGAGCGCTATATAGAAGTCACGCTTGTCAGTTGGTCGGTTGGTCGGTCGGTCCGTTGGTCTATAGACATTTCTTGTGAACTTTTTAGCTCACCTGAGCTTTGCTCAAGGTGAGTTATTGTGATTGCCTTTTGTCCGACGTCCGTCGTGCGTCAATTTCTTCTCCTCAGTAACCAGTGGGTCAATTTGGATGAAACTTCACATAAAGCATCCTCTCAATGACTTCACCAGAATTCCTTCAAATTTTTGGGATCCATGCAAAATTCTGGTTTCCATGGCAACGATACCGAAAAAACTTCAAAATTCTTCTTCTCCCAAACTGGTTGGCAGATTTTCAAATAATTTTGTAGAAATGTTCCTTGGATGACCCTCTGTCAGGTTCCTTCAAGCCGTGTTGATTGGTCGAAAAACATGGCCGCCAGGGTGGTCGGGGCTATTTTGCCTTATATGGCTATAGTGAAAACTTAAAAAGTCTTCTCCTCCGAAAGTGTCAAGCCGATTTCAAATAATTGTGTAGAAATGTTCTTTGGGTGACCCTCTATCAGATTCCTTCAAGCCATGTTGATTGGTCGAAAAACAGTTCACGGAAGGTCTGTGGTAAATCTCGCTAAAATAATCAAGAGCATCAAAGACGTTACAAATCCCCTGGCAGTGTCATTTTGTACATAGTTATTGAATAGTCACTGTGACAAGTGAAACATAAAGCTGTCCAAGCTCACTGATTATATGTGCATTTGCTAGGGCGGGCGGGGCTATTTTGCCTTATATGGCTATAGTGCAAACTTAAAAAATCTTCTCCTCCATAAGTGTCTGGCAGATTTTCAAATAATTTTGTAGAAATGTTCCTTGGGTGACCCACTATCAGATTCCTTCAAGCAATGTTGATTGGTTGAAAAACATGGCCGCCAGGGGGCGGGGGTTATTTTGCCTTAATGGCCAAAGTTAAAACTTAAAAATCTTCAATATCTTCTCCTCAGTAACCAGTGGGTCAATTGGGATGAAACTTCACAGAAAGTATCCTCTCAATGACCTCACCAGAATTCCTTCAAATTGTTGGGATCCATAGAGAATTCTGGTTTCCATGGCAACGAAACGAAAAAAAACTCAAAATTCTTCTTCTCCCAAACTGGTTGGCAGGTTTTCAAAATTGTTTGTAGAAATGTTCCTTGGAAGACCCTCTACCAGATTCCTTCAAGCCATGTTTATTGGTCGAAAAACACGGCCGCCAGGGGGGGGGGGGGGGGGGGCGGGGCTATTTTGCCTTATATGGCTATAGTGAAAAAAACTTAAAAAATCTTCTCCTCCAAAAGTGTCAGGCTGATTTTCAAATGATTTTGTAGAAATGTTCCTTGGGTGACCCTCTATCAGATTCCTTCAAGCCATGTTGATTGGTCGAAAAACATGGCCACCAGGGGGGGGGGGCTATTTTGCCTTATATGGCTATAGTGCAAACTTAAAAAATCTTCTCCTCCAAAAGTGTCAGCCCGATTTCCAAATAAATTTGTGGAAATGTTCCTGGGATGACCCACTTTCAGATTCCTTCAAGCCATGTTGATTGGTCGAAAAACAAGGCCGCCAGGGGGCGGGGCTATATTGCCTTATATGGCTATAGTGAACACTTAAAAAATCTTCTTCTCTGAAAGTGTCAGGCCGATTTTCAAATAATGTTGTAGAAATGTTCCTTAAGTGACCCACTTTCAGATTCCTTCAACCATGTTGATTGGTCGAAAAACATGGGCGCCAGTGGGCTGGATTATTTTGCATTATATGGCTATAGTGAAACCTTAAAATTTAAAAATCTTCTCCTCCAAAAGCGTCAGGCCGATTTTCAAAGATTCTATAACCGAAGTTTCAGCCCTCCAGATTAAAAACTGTAGCAGAAGATATAAAAAAACCTTTTTGTTCTTTAAACGCGTTTTTTTGCTAGATGCATAGCAACGGGTGGGTCGTTAGAAACGTGCACACCTTTAGCTCTTTTGGCACCTATTCATCAAGTTTCATTGAAATCGGCCCGTTGGTTTTGCCTGTGGAGCGTCGCTAAAAAAACCTGGACAGACACACACACACACAGACAGACGGAAAAGCCTGACAATAAGGGATACCTAGCAAATCCCCAAAAATACAAGCACAAATTAAGACAATGAATATGGACAATTACAATTACATGCAAAAATACCAACTAATGAAAAGAAAATATTTCTGATTGCAGGTCTAAATATAATATAACCCGCATTACAGAAGTAATAAGACGAAGTAATGCAGAATTTGAGCTTCCTCCCTCCGAGACAAGATGACGAGAAATCACTCTGCAGATTGATGGATGCTTTAAGGACCTAAAGATGAGAATGCATCATTATACCCCCGCAAACAAAGTTTAGGGGGGGGGGGGGGGGGGGGGTATATAGGAATAACCTGTCTTGGATTCTTCCAAGGGAAGATAATTCAACTTAGAGATTACCTGAAGGGGCTCCCGTGCACATACCTCCACATTTCTTGTAAGCACTACTCCTCCTAAACGGCTCAATGGATTTAATTCAAACTTTACATGAAGGTTACACATCATATGCAGATATGCATGAAGGAAGATCATACGCCTCGGATTCTTCCAAGGGCAGATAATTCAACTTAGAGGTTAGCTGCGAGGGACTCCTGTTCACATACCTCCACATTTCTTGTAAGCACTACTCCTCCTAAACTGCTCAATGGATTTGGTTTAAACTTTACATGAAGGTTTCACATCATATGTAGATATGCATGAAGGAAAATCATACACCTCGAATTCTTCCAAGGGCAGATAATTCAACTTAGAGGTTACCTGCGAGGGACTCCTGTGCACATACCTCCGCATTGCTTGTAAGCACTACTCCTCCTAAACGGCTCAATGGATTTGGTTCAAACGTTACATGAAGGTTACACATCATATGTAGATGTGCATGCAGGAAGATCATACGCCTCAAATTCTTCCAAGGGCAGATAATTCAACTTAGAAGTTAGCTGCGAGGGACTCCTGTTCACATACCTCCACATTTCTTGTAAGCACTACTCCTCCTAAACTGCTCAATGGATTTGGTTTAAACTTTACATGAAGGTTTCACATCATATGTAGATATGCATGAAGGAAAATCATACACCTCGGATTCTTCCAAGGGCAGATAATTCAACTTAGAGGTTACCTGCGAGGGACTCCTGTGCACATACCTCCGCATTGCTTGTAAGCACTACTCCTCCTAAACGGCTCAATGGATTTGGTTCAAACTTTACATGAAGGTTACACATCATATGTAGATGTGCATGCAGGAAGATCATACGCCTCAAATTCTTCCAAGGGGAGATAATTCAACTTAGAGGTTACCTGCGAGGGACTCCTGTGCACATGCCTCCACATTTCCTGTAAGCACTACTCCTCCTAAAGGGCTCAGTTGATTTGATTCAAACCGTTTATGAAGGCTACACATTATATGTAGATATGCATGAAGGAAGATTTTTCTCCTCAGATTCATCCAAGGGAAGTTAGAGGTTACCTGCGAGGGACTCCTGTGCACATACCTCCACATTTCTCGTAAGCACTACTCCTCCTAAAGGGCTCAGTTGATTTGATTCAAACTGTATATGAAGGCTAGACATTATATGTAGATATGCATGAAGGAAGATTTTTCTCCTCAGATTCTTCCAAGGGAAGATAATCAAAGTAGAAACTTTACCATTGTATCCGATGCTTTGGGAGGGGAGCGGGGGGTATTCTTCAGTGAGCTTTGCTCACAGTATTTCTAGTATATGAAAACTACAGGCTATGTCTTAAGACAGCGTTGAGAACATTGTGATTAAAAGCAAAATTGTTCACTACGAGCAATTTCACCTTTTATCACAATGCTCTATAATGCCTACTATTGCTAATGGGTCAAAAGTCGTCTAGATGAGGGAAAGGGTTCAAACAACATCAGAAAGCATCACATATCACAACACAAAAGAACAAGCACATAACACTTAATATGGATAATCATAATAACAATTACATATTACACATGTATACTATAGTCAGTCATACACACAAATTCAAAGAATTTTTTTCGAATATAAAGTAAATATTTTTGATTGCACGACTAGATATATGATATGATAAATTCCGCTTTCCAGGTATAATATGAATAAGTAATACATAATTGGAATTCTCGTCCAAAACAAATTGACGAGAATTCACACTGCAGATGAATGGATGGATATATGAGGATGGGTGAATAGATGGATAAGTGAATGCATGGATAAATGGATGGATTGATGGATATGTAAATGGACGTCTGGGTGGATGAATGAGTGACTCATACGGAATACAATTAAATGAAGCAGCATTGTGTGAAGGAATGAATGAGTAGTATGTCTGACATAAATGTTAATATAACTACACTAGAAATGTGTATAGTGTTGTTAAAGATTTTTTTTCCGGAGTTTTGAGAGGCTATACTATAATGGGACAGTCCACCTAACAGATCTACCACCTGTGAAACAGGAGATTGAGATTTTAGTTCACTGAATACTGCAATACCTGTAACGCCAATGACTGACTTCCACAAACAATACCTAATACTGATGTTGCAAATGCAGTGAAGTATAAGATGGGCAACCGGGCGTTCCGTCAATAGCGTGCATTTAGGACAGATACGAGGTTTTTCAAATGAGAACTGTTTGCATAGTGTATAAACTAGCTTCTGTAAATATCTTTTTAACAAGGAGTATTTAGAGTGCAGTGTCCAGATATAACACAGCCTGTGACTCTTAAATAAAGCATCCCACTAACGAGGGGATAACTTCGTATTTTTATATCGCCTAAGCCAAAGGCTCCAGATGATCTTTCCTGATCACTCTCTGTACGTCGTTCGTCTGTCGTTAACTTTTAGTTTTAAACAGCATCTCCTCCTTAACCACATGACCAATTTCAACCAAACTTCTTAGGAATGTTTCTGTTGTGAAACTCTTTTAAAATTGTTTTAAGATTTAAATTCCATTCAGAACTTTGGTTGCTGCGGCATAAGAAAGGAGGCAAAATGTCCAAACTTTAAAAATCTTCTCAGATTCCAATGTAATTTAGTAGAAATGTTCCTTTGGTGACCCTCTAGAAATGATGTTCAAGCAAAACTGATTGGTTGAAAATCATTGGATTCAGGAAAAATCAGAAAAGGGGCAAGATGACAAAATTTGAAAATTCCATTTTTAGCTCGTCACAACTTGGTTCAGGTTTTTGTACCAATTCACTTTTTAGCTCACCTGAGCTTTGCTCAAGGTGAGTTATTGTGATCGCCTCTTGTCCGTCGTCCGTCAACTTTTTCTCCTCAGTAACAAGTGAGTCAATTGGGATGAGACTTCATAGAAAGCATTCTCTCAATGACCTCACCAGATTTCCTTCAAATTTTTGGGATCCATGCAGAATTCTGGTTTCCATGGCAACGAAATGAAAAAAACTTCAAAATTCTTCTCCTTCAAACTGGCAGGCAGATTTTCAAATAATTTTGTAGAAATGGTCCTTGGATGACCCTCTATCAGATTCCTTCAAGCCATGTTGATTGGTCCAAAAACATGGCCGCCAGGGCAGGTGGGGCTATTTTGCATTATATGGCTATAGTGAAAACTTAAAAATTCTCTCCTCCAAAAGTGTCAAGACCAATTTTCTAATAATTTTGAAGAAATGATCCTTGGATGACCCTCTATCAGATTCCTTCAAGCCATGTTGATTGGTCCAAAAACATGGCCGCCAGGGTTGCGGGGGCTATTTTGCATTATATGGCTATATTGAAAACTTAAAAATTCTTCTCCTCCAAAAGTGTCAGACTGATTTTCAAATAACGTTGTAGAAATGTTTCTAGGGTGACCCTCTATCAGATTTAATCAAGTCAAGTTTATTGGTCGGAAACTATGGCCGCAAGGGGGCGGGGCTTATATAGCTAGAGTGAAAAAAAAATCAGGTGAGCGATCCAGGGCCGATTCATGGCCCTCTTGTTTGTCAAAACCATTACAGATATTTCTTTGAAACTTACAACACTTAATCACCATCATTACTTCCATCAACAGACAAGAGTACATAACTCTGTTAAAGTTTTTGTAAGAATTATGGCCCTTTTTCAACTTAGAATTTTGGTTAAATTTGTTTTACCAATTCTTTTTAGCTCACCTGAGCTTTGCTCAAGGTGAGTTATTGTGATCGCCTTTTGTCCGGCGTCCGTCGTGCGTCGTCCGTCGTCCGTCGTGCGTCGTGCGTCAACTTCTTTTCCTCAGTAACCAGTGGGTCAATTTGGATGAAACTTCACAGAAAGCATCCTCTCAATGACCTCACAAGAATTCCTTCAAATTTTTGGGATCCATGCAAAATTCTGGTTTCCATGGCAACGAAACCGAAAAAACTTCAAAATTCTTCTTCTCCCAAACTGTTTGGCAGATTTTCAAATAATTTTGTAGAAATGTTCCTTAGATGACCCTCTATCATATTCCTTCAAGCCATGTTGATTGGTCGAAAAACATGGCCGCCAGGGGGGGGGGGGCGGGGCTATTTCGCCTTATATGGCTATAGTGAAAACTTAAAAAACCTTCTCCTCCGAAAGTGTCAGGCCGATTTTCAAATAATTTTGTAGAAATGTTCCTTAAGTGACCCACTTTCTGATTCCTTCAAGCCCTATTGATTGGTCGAAAAACATGGCCACCAGGGGGCGGGGCTATTTTGCCTTTTATGGCCACCAGCGGGGCGGGGCTATTTTTCCTTATATGGCTATAGTGAAAACTTAAAAAAAAAAATCAAATAAATTTGTAGAAATGTTCCTTGGGTGACCCTCTATCAGATTCCGTCAAGCCATGTTGATTGGTCTAAAAACATGGCCGCCAGGGGTGGTGGGGCTATTTTGCCTCATATGGCTATAGTGCAAACTTAAAAAGTATTCTCCTCCAAAAGTGTCAGGCCGATTTTCAAAAAATTGTGTAGAAATGTTCCTTGGGTGATCCTCTATCAGATTCCTTCAAGCCATGTTGATTGGTCAAAAAACATGGCCGCCAGGGGGCGGGGCTATTTTGCCTTTTATGGCTATAGTGAAAACTTAAAAAATCTTCTCCTCCACAAGTGTCGGGCTGATTTCCAAATAATTGTGTAGAAATGTTCCTTGGGTGACCCTCTATCAGATTCCTTCAAGCCATGTTGATTGGTCAAAAAACATGGCCGCCAGGGGGCGGGGCTATTTTGCCTTTTATGGCTATAGTGAAAACTTAAAAAATCTTCTCCTCCATAAGTGTCGGGCTGATTTCCAAATAATTGTGTAGAAATGTTCCTTGGGTGACCCTCTATCAGATTCCTTCAAGCCATGTTGATTAGTCGAAAAACATGGCCGCCAGGGGGCGGGGCTATTTTGCCTTATATGGCCAAAGTGAAAACTTAAAAAATCTTCTCCTCCGAATGTGTGGCTGATTTTCAAATAATTTTGTAGAAATGTTCCTTGGATGACCCTCTATCAGATTCCTTCAAGCCAAGTTGATTGGTCGAAAAACATGGCCGCCAGGGGGGCGGGGCTATTTTGCCTTATATGGCTATAGTGAAAACTTAAAATATCTTCTTCTCCGAAAGTGTCAGGCCGATTTTCAAATAATTTAGTAGAAATGTTCCTTGGATGACCCACTTTCAGATTCCTTCAAGCCATGTTGATTGGTCAAAAAACATGGCCGCCAGTGGGCAGGGCTATTTTGCACTATATGGCTATAGTGAAAACTTAAAAAATCTTCTCCTCCAAAAGTGTTTTGCCGATTTTCAAATGATTTTGTAGAAATGTTCCTAGGGTGACCCTCTATTAGATTCCTTCAAGCCAAGTTGATTGGTCGGAAACTATGGCTGCCATGGGGCGGGGCTTATATAGGTAAAGTGAAAAAAAAAAAATCAGGTGAGCGATTCCAGGGCCATCATGGCCCTCTTGTTTTACAAAACCATTCGAGATATTGCTTTGAAACTTACAACTCCTGTTCATCATCATTACTTTCATCAAATGACAAGAATATATAACTCTGTCATTGTTTTTGTAAGAAAAATGGCCCTTTTTCGACTTCAAGTTTTTGTAAAGTTTTTTGTACCAATTCACTTTTTTTCAAAAACATGAAAGATATTGCTTTGAAACTTACAACACTTGTTCACCATTATAACCTCCATCAACAGACCATCGACTTTTTAGCTCACCTATGCACGAAGTGCAAGGTAAGCTGTTGTGATCACATTTTGTCCGGCGTCCGTCAGTCGTCCGTCGTGCGTCGTCAACACTTAAGCTTGTTAACACTCTCCAGGCTACATTTTGCATCCAATCTTCATGAAAGTTTATCATAACATTCATCTCTATTAAATCCTGGATAAGTTCGAAACTGGGCCATATGAGTTCAAAAACTAGGTCATTAGGTCAAATTGAAGGGAAATCTTGTTAACACTCTGGAGGCCACATTTTCAACTTGAACATGTTAAAATTTATCAGAATGTTTGTCTTGATGATATGTAGGTCAAGTTCGAACATGGGTCATGTCGGATCAAAAAGTAAGTCACTAGGTCAAATTGAAGGAAAATCTTGTTAACACTCCAGAGGCCGATTTTTTGGCTTCAGCACCTGAAATTTAGTCAGGATGTTGAGCTGAATGATATCTAGGTCAAGTTCAAATACAGGTCATGCTGGGTCAAAAACTAGGTCACTAGGCCAAATTGAAGGGTAATCTTGTTAACACTTGAAGAGGCCACATTTTCAACTTGAGCATGTTGAAACTTTATCAGAATGTTTGTCTTGATGATATGTAGGTCAAGTTTAAATATGGGTCATATTGGGTCAGAAACTAGGTCACTAGGCCAAATTGAGGGAAAATCTTGTTAATTCTGTAGAAGCCGCATGTTTTGCTACGCTAGCTTGACATTTTCTCAGCATCTTGAAATATTGTTCAAACTCCGGAGGCCGCATTTTTACTTTGAGCAAGTTGAAAATTTGTCAGAATGTTGTCTTGATGATATCTAGTCCATGTTGGAAAATGGGTCATATCAGGAAAAATATATAGATCAGTAGGTCAAATGAAGGAAAATCTTGTTAACACTGGAGGTTGCATTCAGAATAATTGCCTTGATGGGTTTTGCATAACAGTACATTGTATAATTAGGGTTAAGTCTTTCGTACCACCTAATTTTTATACGCCCATTTTTTAAAAAACGGTACGTATTATGGCAAAGCATTGTCTGTTCGTCTGTCCGTCTGTTTTTTGTCCGGCCTTCTCCTCCTACAACGTTTGATGCCAAACTTGAAAGAAATAATCACCAGCACATGATATTGTGTAAGCCCAAAAAGGAGGTAACTCCGTACCTTTTTCCTAGAGTTATGCCCCTTTTTAGACATAAAAACGTTCCAAAATTCACATTTCCTTCAATATCTCTAGAACTGTTACAGATATTTTTTTGAAAATTTATATTTGTGTTTAGTATCATAAGACAACATCACATGCCAAGTTCCATAAATGTGACTTTTATATTAAATAAATGATTCCCCTTTTTAGCTCGCCTATTAGAAGAAATAGGGGAGCTTATGTAATCACTCTGGCATCCGCGTTGGCGTTGGCCTTGGCGTACGCGTTGCCAGCTTGGTCAAACCTTTGCATGCAAGGCCTTTTCTCAGACACTGTGTATGCTGTTGCTTTGAAACTTCACACACTTATTCAGGGTTATTAGGTGACCTTGTAAGTCAAGTCCCATTACTCTGGAATGGATTTTTACTGAATTGTGCCCCTTTTTGGACTTAGAATTTTGGTCAAACCTTTGCATGCAAGGCCTTTTCTCAGACACTGTGTAACACTGTGTATGCTGTTGCTTTGAAACTTCACACACTTATTCAGTGTCATTAGATGACCTTGTATGTCAAGTCCCTTAACTCTGGAATGGTTTTTGACTGAATTGTGCCCCTTTTTGGACTTAGAATTTTGGTCAAACCTTTGCGTGCAAGGCCTTTACTCAGACACTGTGTATGCTGTTGCTTCGAAACTTCACCCACTTATTCAGGGTCATAAGATGAACTTGTATGTCAAGTCCCATAACTCTGGAATGGATTATTTTCAAACATTTGGATTTCTTTCTTTTTCTTTTCTTGTATTTATCAATTTTGCGTTTAGCTCAACGTTAAAGTTTCGATTTTTTTTTCTCAATAAGTATTGGTTCTAGGGCTTTCATATTTTTAGCTCACCTATGCACGAAGTGCAAGGTGAGATATTCTGATCACATTTTGTCCGGCGTACGTCCGTCGTATGTCGGCCGTCGTGCGTCGTCAACATTTCAGCTTGTTAACACTCTACAGGCTACATTTTGCATCCAATCTTCATGAAAGTGTATCAGAACATTCATCTCCGTCAAATCTTGAACAAGTTCGAAACTGGGCCATATGAGGTCAAAAACGAGGTCACAGGGTCAAATTGAAGCGAAATCTAGTTAACACTCTGGAGGCCACATTTTCAAGTTGAGCATGTTGAACCTTTATCAGAATGTTTGTCTTGGTAATATGTAGGTCAAGTTCGAACATGGGTCATGTCGAGTCAAAAAGTAGGTCACTAGGTTAAATTGAAGGAAAATCTTGTTAACACTCCAGAGGCCGCAAGTTTTGCTTCAGCAGTTTGAAATTTAGTCAGAATGTTTGTCTTTTAAATATTTAGGTCAAGTTTGAATATGGGTCATGCCGGGTCAAAAACTAGGTCACTAGTCCAAATTGAAGAAAAATCCTGTTAACACTGTAGAAGCTGCATTTTTTGCTTCAGCAGTTTGAAATTTAGTAAAAATGTTGAGCTGAATGATATCTAGGTTCAGTTCGAATACGGGTCATGCCGGGTTAAAAACTAGGTCACTAGGCCAAATTGAAGGGTAATCTTGTTAACACTGTAGAGGCCACATTTTCAACTAGAGCATGTTGAAACTTTATCAGAATGTCTGTCTTGATGATATGTAGGTCATGATTAAATCTGGGTCATATTGGGTCAGAAACTAGGTCACTAGGCCAAATTTAGGGCAAATCTTGTTAACTCTGTAGAAGCCGCATGTTTTGCTAAAGCAGCTTGAAATTTGGTCAGAATGTTTAGATGAATGATATCTAGGTCACTAGGCCAAACTGAAGGAAAATCTTGTTAACACTTTGGATGCCGCATTTTTTGCTTAAGCATCTTGAAATTTAGTCAGAATGTTTGTCTAAATGATGTCTAGTTCGAATATGGGTCATATGGGGGTCAGAAACAAGGTCAATAAAGGAAAATATTGTTCAAACTCCGGAGGCCGCATTTTTACTTTGAGCAAGTTGAAAATTTGTCAGAATGTTGTTTTGATGATATCTAGTCCATGTTGGAATATGGGTCATATTAGGAAAAATAAATTATAGATCACTAGGCCAAATGAAGGAAAATCTTGTTAACACTGGAGGTTGCATTCAGAATAATTGTCTTGATGTGTTTTGCATAACAGTACATTGTATAGTTAAGGTGAGCGATCCAGGGCCATCATGGCCCTCTTGTTTGGGGTAAAACATTTAGTTTTTGCTGGATTTTGAGAATTGGGCATAGCTTCTTCATATTTTGTTGGATTTCATTTTTTTTGTATTATTGAACTTTGAGCATTATATTTTTTTTTTTTTTTTTATTTTTCTTGAATTTTGGAACTTTGTGTTCAGCTCAATTTTTTGTTTAAATTTCTTGTATTTTTGACAACAATTGTGTTTAGCTCAATGTTAGAGTTTTGTTTACTTTTTGTCTTTTATACTTGCATTGATAGTCAAAGCAGGGGACACAGTGAGACATTTAATTACGCGTAATTCTTGTCCTTCTTTTTGTAAATTCAATTTCAACTGAATTATTCAACTTTAGGATTTTGGACTTTTTACCCATGCTATAACTGTTCTGAAGTAGGCCCTGATAGACGATATCCCTGATAGGCGAGCTATATTGTCCTCCGACAACTCTTGTTTAGACTTTAAAAAAAAACGAAAATTCATATTTCCTTAATTATCTTTTGCTTCAAAACTTAAATATTATTAAATCATCTGAAGCCAAGTTGCTAACAAAGTCCGTTACTGTCTTTTTTGTTTTCAACAAATTATTACCGTTTTTATAAACGCGTTTTGCGTTAGTAGACAAACTCAACATCAGACATCTAATTCAGCAGCCAACAAATGATTACAACTCTACCATTGGCTTAATTTTTACAAATTTTGCGAACTAAGACGGTGCTGCAGGAACTTGTGAAACCTATTACTCAGATCATAAACTAATCTGGATATCAATGAAATGCTAACTCTGCTTAAATACTTAACAGGATTTCAAACTGTACCATATTCATGCTTATTGACAATATATAATACTAATTTACGGAATTTGTGACACTTCTCTAGATACTAAGGATTCAAAATCATGATCAAAACATTTAGATATAGATAAATGGATAACGGAAATAGTGTCAATTTATCAAGAAAATTGACTAACTTTTTGTGACACAGCATTTCAACCATAACTGTACTGTCTACTACATGTGACACTACAATTATTCAGCATTAAAATCTTCAGACTGCCCATAACCTGACCTGCATCTAAACAATGGTATATACTGTCTGTTCTACCAATCTACCAAAACTGTTGTTGTTGTTTTTAGCTCACCTGAGCTTTGCTCAAGGTGAGTTATTGTGATCGCCTTTTGGCCGGCGTCCGTCGTGCGTCAACTTGTCCTCAGTAACCAGTATGTCAATTGTGATGAAACTTCACCGAAAGCATCCACTCAATAACTTCACCGGATTTCCTGCAAATTTTTGGGATCCATGCAGAATTCTGGTTTCCATGGCAACAAAATGAAAAAAACTTCAAAATTCTTCTTCTTCCAAACTGGTCGGCAGATTTTCAAATTATTTTGTAGAAATGTTCCTTGGATGATCTTCTATCAGATTCTTTCAAGCCATGTTGATTGGTCGAAACACATGGTCGCCAGGGGGCGGAGTTATTTTGCCTTATATGGCTATAGTGAAAACTTAAAAAATCTTCTCCTCCGAAAGTATCTGGCCGATTTTCAAATCATTTTGTAGAAATGTTCCTTAAGTGACCCACTATCAGATTCCTTCAAATCATGTTGATTGGTCGAAAAACATGGCCGCCAGTGGGCAGGGCTATTTTGCCATATATGGCTATAGTGAAAACTTAAAAAATCTTCTTCTCCGAAAGTGTCAGGCCGATTTTCAAAAACAATTGTAGAAATGTTCCCTGGATAACCTTCCATCAGATTCCTTCGAGCCATGTTGATTGGTGGAAAAAATTTGGCCACCAGGGGGGCGGGGCCATTTTGCATAATATGGCTGTAGTGAAAACTTAAAAAATCTTCCTCTCCGAAAGTGTCTGGCCGATTTTCAAAAAAATTGTAGAAATGTTCCTAGGGTGACCCTCTGTCAGACTCCTTCAAGCTAAGTTGATTGGTGGGAAACTATGACCACCAGGGGGCGGGGCTTATATAGCTATAGTGAAACAAAAATCAGGTGAGCGATCCAGGGCCATCATGGCCCTCTTGTTTCTGTTCTTTACGCGGATGAACATGACCAAATACTTTGAAAATTACCTAATATTAGGAAAATGACGTCACGTCAGTGTTTTGACGTCATACGTTAGTCACTTTGGCGCCAAAACCCGTAAATTTCATCTTGAAATATTGTAAACATTAAGTACATTTTTATCATAAGTCACTTTATGTGATAGATATAATATCTCATGAGTGTTATTTATTATTACTTTTAATAAACTAAACTGAATATGACCTCGGCATAATTATTTTTGGCATTATTATACGGTTTACTGACGAAATTAAAGGTATTTTCCAAAAGTAGTTCCGTGAACTGGTCATGTGATCAATTGCAGTTATTGGAAAATAAACGCAATTCCTTTTAGTCACGTGAACGGTTTTGATCTAATCAAAACGAGAGATTCACAGTGCTGTTGAAGCAACTGCAATTATTAGTTTATATTTTAATTGATTAATCAAAATATGGAAACACTCTATAAATGAAAAGTTAAATATGAAATTATTTTGTAATGTTGAAAAAATTGTAGTAAAATGTCAAATTACTCATTTAAAACGCCAATCTCTTCCTCAACCGGGCAACCCGATTGCACTGTGCAGGTGCCCGCAATCAGGTATCAATGGCATTATCGTAAGAATGTTTGTTAGTCCAGTTCGAATATGGGTCATATTGGGTCAGAAACTAGGTCACTTGGCCACACTGAAGGGAAATCTTGTTAACAAGAAAAATTGGGGGTCATGCATTATGCAAAAAAGAATTCACCGGGTGAAAATGGTTACTTACCGTCATTTTGGACCACATCCATTCCGGACAAAACCTGTGTTTAGCATTCTCTACTTTCACATTCAATTAAAAGTTTGTCAATTTTCTTGATAATTAACATACTAAAAGTGATCAAATCAATAATTTTCAGTGCATAATATACACATTTACAATGATCTTAAACTCCAGGTCATATATTCAATGCATTCTGGGGATGGTATACACTCCTTCCTACGCAAACAAGGGCAAGTAAAGGATTTTTTAGGGACAATTTGGGTGCAGATCAGCATGTCAAGGGATGTATTTGGCATAATTGAATCTTTAATCAAATTCATTATTATAAACAGAGCAGATTTCTAATTTTGGATCAACACTTTCTGCACACTGACATGATATTTTTTTAAATACTAAGAGGAACAATGCAGAATCAAATGAGACAGCTCATTATGAGCTGTCTAAACTGAAACTGCATCGTTTTGAATTCCCTTAAAATTGTCTTTGGCACAGAAAGAGTTAAATGAAAAGAACTTTATGATATAGTTCTCACTAAGTCTTGTTTGTTTAAGCAAAATATATGGATAATCTAGAAAATAAAATTATTGATAAATGTTGAAATAATTGCTCAATATGTTTGAACATTGGTTGTTTGTTTCAAACTATAGGTGTTAAGCTTATTCTGACCTTTCTTTCAATGGGGCGTATTATTTGTTTTTAGCTCACCTGAGCTTTGCTCAAGGTGAGTTATTGTGATCGCCTTTTGTCAGGCGTGAGTCGTGCGTCAACTTCTTCCACTCAGTAACCAGTGGGTCAATGAAACTTCACAGAAAGCATCCTCTCAATGACCTCACCAGATTTCCATCATTTTTTTGGGATCGATGCAGAATTCTGGTATCCATGACAACGAAATGAAAAAAACTTCAAAATTCCTATTATCCCAAACCGGTTGGCGGATTTTAGAATAATTTTGTAAAAATGTTCCTTGGATGACCCTCTATCAGATTCCTTCAAGCCATGTTGATTGGTCAAAAAACATGGCGGCCAGGGGGGCGGGGCTATTTTGCCTTATATTGCTATAGTGAAAACTTAAAAAATCTTCTCCTCCGAAAGTGTCAGGCCGATTTTCAAATAATTTTGTAGAAATGTTTCTTGGATGACCCTTTATCAGATTCCTTCAAGCCATGTTGATTGGTCAAAAAACATGACCGCCATGGGGGCAGGGCTATTTTGCCTTATATGGCTATAGTGAAAACTTAAAAAATCTTCTCCTCCGAAAGTGTCACGCCGATTTTCAAATAATGTTGTAGAAATGTTCCTTGAATGACCCTCTATCAGATTCCTTCAAGCCGTGTTGATTGGTTGAAAAACATGGCCGCCAGGGGTGTGGGGCTATTTTGCCTTATATGGCTATAGTGAAAACTTAAAAAATCTTCTTCTCCGAAAGTGTCAGGCCGATTTTCAAATAATTTTGTAGAAATGTTCCTTAAGTGACCAACTTTCAGATTCCTTCAAGCCATGTTAATTTGTCAAAAAACATGGCCGCCAGTGGACAGGGCTATTTTGCCATATATGGCTTCAGTGAAAACTTAAAAAATCTTCTCCTCCAAAAGCCGCAGGCTGATTTTCAAATAATTTTGTAGAAATGTTCCTAGGGTGACCCTCTATCAGATTCCTTGACCCTCTATCAGATTCCTTCAAGCGAAGTTGATTGGTCGGAAACTATAGCCGCCAGGGGGCGGGGCTTATGTAGTTAAATTGGAAAAAAAAATCAGGTGAGCGATCCAGGGCCATCATGGCCCTCTTGTTTGTTCACCTGAGTACAAAATGCTCAAGGTACGCTATTTTGATCACCCCCATGTCCAGCGGCTTATCGTTTTGCATCATGTGATGTAATGAGTGACATTCCTTATCAGTAATTTCTAAACCTTTCCCACAAACATCATTGAAAACAGACAGGCCAAAATATGGAAAATTTCCATGGATAAAAACTAAACTATGGAGTTCATAAATTGTTTGCAAAAGGATAAAATACTCACCGTGAGCGTTATCTCCCTTTGCCACAGTGATTTCAAAAGTCATCTACAAGTGGGAAAATGTTAAACAATGTTTCCTCCTAAACCTCTTGGTCCATTGCAATCAACCTTCATTAGAATGTTCATTAATGGTTGTCCTCTTTACAATGGAAATGCACAATTTATGAAAATAGTGGCCTGATTTGAAAATAATTTGGCCCAATTCTTTCTTTGGTGATCCTCTTCAAATAATAATTAAATAATTTCAATCCTTGTAATTGCATTTGAAAAACTCCTTATGCTCATGTTTAATTAACATAGGAAAAAGATGAGATAACGGAAATGGTTGCATTAACTTGCATAAATCTAAACAGTAATTAGAACAATTCAATATTTAGGAAAATATCATTTGTTAGGCATTTTAAACTACAATAAAACTATCACAGGCTCTGATTTATTAAGAATTCCCATTTTTAGCTCCACTGACTGAAAGCCAGTCGAGCTTATGTCATGGCGAATTGTCCGTCGTGCGTGCGTCTGTGCTTCCGTGCGTCTGTGCGTGCGTTAACTTTTTCCTTTAAACCACTTCTTCTCCCTAACCACTTGGCCAATTTGGTTGAAACTTCATTGGAAGCATCCTCTCAATGTCCTCTCTTAAATTCCTTCAATCTTTTTTGATCCATCCATAATTCTGGTTTCCATGGCAACCAAAAGAAAAAAAATAGTGAAAACTTAAAAAATCTTCTTCTCCGAAAGTGTTCAGTCGATTTTCAAATAATTTTGTAGAAATGTTCATCGCGTGACCCTCTATCAGATTCCTTCAAGCCATGTTGATTGGTCGAAACACATGGCCGCCAGAGGGTGGGGCTATTTTGCCTTATACGACCATAGTAAAAACTTAAATTATCCTCTCCTCCGAAAGTGTCGGGCCAATTTTCAAATAATTTTGCAGAAACATTCCTTGGGTGACACTCTACAAGATTCCTGTAAGCCATGGTGGTTGGTAAAAAAAATAGCCACCAGGGGGCAGGGCTGTTTGGAGATTTGATTTTTGTCTTATGGCCGTGGAGCGATACTGGCCCTCTTAGGCCTCTTGTTTTTTATCCATCCATAATTCTGGTTTCCATGGCAACCAAAAGAGAAAAAAATAGTGAAAACTTAAAAAATCTTCTTTTCCGAAAGTGTCAGGCCGATTTTCAAATAATTTTGTAGAAATGTTCCTTGGGTGACCCTTTATTAGATTCCTTCAAGAAATGTTGATTCGGCGAAAAACATGGCCGCCAGTGGGTGGGGCTATTTTGCCTTTTGTAGAAATGTTCCATTGGTGACCCTCTATCAGATTCCTTCAATCAATGTTGATTGGTAAAAAAACATGACCGTCAGAGGGCGGGGCTATTTTGCCTATATGGATGGCTAAAGAGAAAACTTAAAAAATCGTCTCCTCCAAAAGTGTCAGGCCGATTTTCAAATAGGTTTGTAGAAATGTTCCTTGGGTGACCCTTTATTAGATTCTTTCAAGAAATGTTGATTGGTTGAAAAACATGGCCACCAGGGGGCGGGGCTATTTTGCCGCATATAGCTATAGTGAAAACTTAAACAATATTCTCCGAAAGAGTTCAGCCGATTTTCAAATAATTTTGTAGAAATGTTCATTGGGTGACCCTCTATCAGATTCCTTCAAGCCATGTTGACTGGTCGAAAAACATGGCCGCCAGAGGGCGGGGCTATTTTGCCTTATATGACCATAGTGAAAACTTAAAAAATCTTCTCCTCCGAAAGTGTTTGACTGATATTCAAATAATTTTGTAGAAATGTTCCTAGGCTTACCCTCTATCAGATTCCTTCAAGCTATGTTGATTGGTTGAAAAATATGGCTGCCAGGGGGTGGGGCTATTTTGCCTTATATGGCTATAGTGAAAACTTAAAATATCCTCTCCTCCGAAAGTGTCAGGCCGATTTTCAAATAATTTTGCAGAAACATTCCTTGGGTGACACTCTACAAGATTCCTTTAAGCCATGGTGGTTGGTAAAAAAAATAGCCACCAGGGGGCAGGGCTGTTTGGAGATTGTATTTTTGCCTTATGGCCGTGGAGCGATACTGGCCCTCTTGGGCCTCTTGTTTGGTAAAGAAAATGAGGCATTTTCTATTTTTGACTTTCTTTGAAAACATTCTTGAGTGTAAATTAAATGTGTTTAGCTACATTTTGAGACCCTATAGTTTTAACAGGTAAAACACCTGGTCTAGCCAGGAGTTCTGAGTTCAAATCTCAGTGGGGACAAAATGACACTGTAGCTAAATACATACAATTTAATCAATTGACTGGAATTTATATTTGGTTTTAGCAAATGTGAGCTTTGGTGATAATCCCCATCCATCATGCAATATCCATCAGTAACCATTTATTTTAACAACAGCTGCTTTAAAACAACTTGACCAATTTTAACTGAACTGCACAGAAATACTTTTTGATGTCCTCTTTCAAAATGTTCAAAGGAATACATTCTGTGTTGAATTCTGCTCCATAAGAAAAGAAGTAAAGTGACACAATGTTAAAGCATTCTCTTATACACACATGTATATTGATGGTGAAGGTGCTTGACAACGAAATTGATTAACATAAGGTGAGTTTTTGAGTATCCAGTATCATACAGACTGACAAGTCAGGCATTTGGTTGATTGATTGAATGGGATTTAACGCTATTTTCATCAATGTTAACCTATATACCATAACTATGTTTTCTGCGTTTCTTACCAGTACTCGGCACAATTTCTCTGCAAAAATACTTTCTCACATGAGTCAGCGGTGAGAATGAATGACGCGGGTCGCAATTTGTTTTAAATCATGACTGATAAATATGTCCGGACCTGGTACGCTTCCTGAATTGACAGACATGAGCGCTAGCCGGGCCTGGCAGCTAGGTAAAGTTATTATGTATCCAATGGAATGGAATAAAAGTGCTGTGAGGAATCGGTCATTACAGAATTTGAGTATTCAATCCATAATTCAGCGTAAGTTTTGTACGAATAGCAAGTCTCGAATGACCTTGTAATGACAAATATACATATTCATAAAAAAAACAGTATACATTAAATCAGTAAGGAACTTACATGTCTAATTATCTCTACTAAATGAGAAAATATCTGCCCATAAATGTGGCGACAATTAAGATTCAAGTATTGAATGACCCTTCAGTGTTTTTAACAGATGGCTGTTCGAATCAAATGAGATATGACATTAACCCATACTGTCTGAAGACAAATAGAGGATAAATATGGCAAATGTCCCAACTATTGAAGAAATATACTTCGAGGGCTTTGTTAAACACATTTGTTCAAACCAAGTGAGATAAAACATGTCCCCATACTGTCTGAGGACAAAAAGAGATTATAAAATTTGAGATAAAACATGTCCCTATACTGTCTGAGGACAAACAGAAGTTAAACTTTGAGATAATTGATGTCCCCATTAAGTCTGGGGACACACGAGATAAATATAGGCAAATGTCCCCACAGCATCTTTGCCCTATTGGTCAATATCTTTGCTACTGCAAATAACGTTTTGGAGAGAGTTCGTTAAGATGAAGTTAATGAAGCACTATACTTCGACTTTACTTCGAATGTGCTCATGACTGCTTGAGGACAACATAAGGATTAACAATTTGAGATAACAGATGTCCCAATTAAGTCTGGGGACAAATGAGATGAATACTGCAAATATCCCCGTAACAGTCTTTGCGCAACAGTCTTTGCGCTATATTATCAATTTCTTTGCTACTGCAAATCACACTTTTTGGATTTCGTTAAGATGAAAGTAATGAAAAATATATCTTGAGAGCTTTGTGTTCACACATTCGTTCAAATCAAGTCCCCATACTGTGTTAGGACAAATAGAGATTACAAAAGTTGAGATAATACATGTCCCCATAACGTCTGGGGACAACTGAGATAAATATGGCAAATGTCCCCACAACATTTTTGCCTTCTATAATCTATATCTTTGCAACTGCAAATAACGTTTTGGAGAGATTTCGTTAATATGGAGGTAACGAAGCACTATGCTTCGACGACTTTTTGTTCACAACATCTCATTATACAAAAAAAAAAATACAAAGCATGAGATAGGAAAATGTCCCCATACTGTCTGAGGACAAATAGAGATTAAAAATGTGAGATAATACATGTCCTTATAACGTCTG